>JBBPBX010010955.1:0-28915 GCA_038048925.1 Garcialebias charrua | reverse complement strand
AAATAAAAAGACAATAAGCAAAAATTAATACAAACCCTGATTGATTTTGCCATTGTACAACAGATCTGTTTTATTTACTTTTTCTTTTTTAATTTTTATGGCTGCATGAATTTTCTTCTCTCCTGAACAAAGTGAGACCTAGAACTACTTTTGTTAAATCCTGGTAGGACAACCTCATCCAGAGGTCTGCAGAGAGGACAAGGAAAGAGAAGGAAGAGGAATGGACAGCAAAAAGAAGAAAGCACAAAAACGACGCTGCAGCACTGCATATTATAGGAATACATGTACGAGAGAAAAAGAGACGGGAGCTGAGCTTCAAAGAGGCATCAAATGCCCTCCTCTCTTCCCATTGTTGAGAGTAAAGCTGGCTAGAGGCCACCAGAGGGGTAGAATACATCAGGATCGGCTAAAATGGCAAGAAAAGTAAGTGAGACAAAGATACAGAGAGTTCAAAACTTTCACTCGTGAGGAATCACCAAAAATCAGATTTTATATGTATTTTCCAGCCAGGATGAGCTATTTCAATTAGTCGACTTTATTATAATCGAGTGCAGATGCACCACTGCTGAACTGAAAAAGTAGTAAGTTTCTGTAAGAGGTAGTCTTTGGACATTTAGAGAAAAAAAAAAAAAAGAGAATTAGAGTGTTTCTGACAAAGTCGGAGAACAGGAAGTATGTCAACGCACTAAGGAAACGTCTGGAAAGGACAGGGAAGCAGGTGTCGGAATCATGTGATCAAAACAGATCAACATGTGGAGATCAGATGAGAAGCGCTCGTGTCTCTTTTACACTTTTGATTCGTCACAATTCTCTAAACCTACACGACTCACTATTTATTGTAAGGCATTTTTCAATGCCTGATCAGTCATGTGAATTAATAATAATAATAATAATAAAAATTAGTTTTAAGTGTTCTTGATTTTACATGTACAGCACTTTGTTAGTAGTGTAGTAGTTTTAAAGGGCTTTATAAATAAATATATTATCACTGTTAATTAAACAACGTGTTGCAATCATTTTGCAGTTGTTGCTTCTGAAATCTAAGCATTTGCACTGAACAGTGGTTGTAGAAAATTGTTAAAACTGAACTTAAATGTGCTCACCTTGTCAGTAGCTCAGTGTTTCCTCAGTTTTAGCCTCAGTGTTGCCACACTACAGATTGTACAGTTCAAGCTGTGTGATTTTTTTGGGTGCAGAATCCATTTAATAATCACATTTGCATCTGGATTTAGACTGAATTCCTTCACCAAAAACACAAAAATATCCTTCAAAATGACTACCGTATTTTCCGGTCTATAAGTCGCACCTTTTTGCCTAATTTGCATGCCCTGCGACTAATAGAGAGGTGAGACTTGTTAATGGATTTTTTCCCCATATTTTTAGACCAATTTTTGGTTCAGATATGACCGTTTTTCATTTTGGCAAAAAATGGTGCAGTACCACTTTTGGCCGCTAGGGTACACGACCGTTCCCACCTCATGTGTCCGAAGGCAGCCTCCTCTGGTCGGACACACTCTGTCGCTGCCCGACCTCCTGCTCTGGAGGAACTACTGTTAGCTCAGTGTTTGTTAGCAAAAACGGTTACTTATCTAAATAACTCATGAACTACAGGACAGGTTTTCTTTAAACTTACAGAAAGTAATTACTTGGTGGTCATTTACAAACTGTTAGCTGTTGGAATTGTTTGCGATTAAATTCGATGTTTTAAGAGCGTAAATGTGTCGCGGCTAGCTTCGTTATTTTTCCGGGTACTTTTTAGCAAATAGCTCATAAACCACACAGCAGATTTTCTTTAAACTTACAGAAAGTAATTACTTGGTGGTCATTTACAAACTGTTAGCTGTTGGAGTTGTTTGAGAAAATTCGATTTATTTATAATTTATTTTCACAGCGAGAGCAACCGTTTGGAAGACGTCAAAGCGAAACAATTTAAATCCAGCAGATTTGACCATTACGTGAATTTATTAAGGAACGGTTAAGCTAAGACACATCTTTGCTATAATTTTCAGCAGACAAATAATTGTTTTTACCGTGTTAATCTTGTTAAAAGTCCTTCCGTGCATGCTTCTGTGGCCGCCATTTTCAGCAGGGCAAATGACGCGCTGACGTGTCGCGTAGCGGTGACGCATAATAGATGCGACTTAAATAAAGGTGCGACATGTTTATGGATTTTTCCAATTTATTGCCAATAATTGGACAAAGCGACTTATAGAAATGTGCGGGTTATCAGGCGGAAAATACGGTACGTCTGTTGCGGTGTTCAGCATAATCTCTTACCAATACCACCATATTTTTGTGAATCTAAATATAACAAACATCTATGAATTCTTCACCAGACGCTGGTTCTGATCTGACTCCCCCCGTACACTGAAGACAAGCTCCAACACAGTGCGTTTTCTGCTGAGAGGAGTGAATGGCTGTCAGCTGCCCTCCGAGAAGGAGCTGCTTGATGCCAGGGTGACAAAGAAGGGGGCAGGAGGTATTTTAGCCTTTGAGTCTGCAGAGCCAGGCGGCCATCTGCTCTGGAAACCTTCTTGAGAGAGACTCTGAACGATCTGCACAGAGGCCCTGAGAGCAACTTTTAACAGTTTACTTGTTTGCATCATGGATGAGCCTTTGCAGAGTGTCTATAATATATAATCAAATCTTGAATTCATGCTCATAGTTCAGATTTCATGCCAAAAAAGATTTTTTTCATATAACAGGCAGAATGAACAACTGACAGGTAAACGTAAAAAATTACAAACCTAATAAGACTAAATATGCCCAAACAAAGTCTAATTACCATTCTTTTTAGGTAAAAAAAAATTACATTTGCTCAAATATATTGTTTTGTGCACCCGGCATGGAGCTCTGAATGCTTTGTTCATCACACCAGAGGGAGCCCCTGTCTCTGCTGTGCTGTGTTTTGTCCCTCTGCACCTCCTAATGCCTCATCCTTTATGATAAATTAATGCGGGCGATGATGACGGATATCACCATGCCAAGGTAACTGCCATTACGGTGCGGTGATTGAGGACCGCTCATCCGGAGCGGTTGTTTATATTGTCCCCCTGGTGTAAAGTGCTGGTATGAGCCCGGGAGATGACAAGGGTCATTAGTGAGAGGAAGGTCAGTGCTGCTAAGCTTATACTGTACACTTAAAAGTGACGGAGACCAATACCAGACAGAAATGAGGTGGATCATCTTAGTTCTCATGTCTTTCTCCTCTGGCTTCAGATATAAGTTAAACCCAAGTTATACATTATTGAACCAAACAGAAACACTAAAATGTGGTCTCACTGCACACTCTTTGAAATGTTGACCAAAACTAGCATGAATTTAATTGAATTGTTTTTAAACCCACAACAGAAAAGAACAGTTTTAGTAGTTTTTCTTTAATTTTTCTGAAAATATGTTCACGATACAAGGAGTGAAGCAGGATTAGATTTGGCTCCTTCCAAACTCCAGCTTTAAGGTGGGACATTTCTCTCACCAGAAATTCTGTGGAATTCTGTGGTCATGTTTTGGCTCCTGGGACTTGGCTGGGCCAAGCCCAAAGAAAGGACAGGAAGCCACCACGTGGGCCCACCACCTGCTGGGAGGTCCATCAAGGTCAGGTGCAATGGATGTCGGGTGGCAGGCGAGGATCATGCTGACTCTTGTTTGTTTGTTTTTTGTTTGTTTGTTTATTTATTTATTTCATTTCCATTAAAACAATACAATTTCAAGAGAAAAAATATATAAAATACCTATAAAATGAAAGGCGGCAGAAGAAGAATTAAATCTTATCAATTCTGCCCCTTCTTAACAAAATCAATTCAAACAATCAATTCAAGCAATAATCACAAATAATACAACAAAACCCAAAACATATCACAATTATTCTTTATAGTTTTCGCTAATATTAACTAACTTAAATGTATCTCGTCAGCATTATATTCTTTATCCTTTTCTTAAATACAAATAATGATTCCTCATTTTTAATATCATTATTCAAACCATTCCATAGATCAATTCCCCTCATTAAAGTAGACCTACCCCGCAAACTTGTTCTAAACTTTGGCTTAACAAAAATATCAGTTCCTTTTAAATTATAGCAACTGCTCCTTTTTACAAAATACTCTTGTACGTTCGATGGTAAATTGTGATTCTGAGCCCTGTACATTAGTAATAGAATAAAGTAGTCTACCAAATCATAAAACTTGAGTAATTTCAGTTGATGAAATAAAATACTTGAAGGATGACAATAATCTTTTCTTGAGATAATTCGTACAGCTCTTTTTTGTAAAATAAAGATAGATTTGGTTGCAGTTTTACAAGCTGTACCCCAGACACCAATACAATAAATTAAATTTGGCACAACAATTGTATTATACAGTAAACACAAAGCCTTGTCTGTCAGTAAGTCCCTCGTTTTATATAGTACTGCCATGGACTTAGACATTTTAGTTCTTACAAAATTTATATGTTTTTTCCATGACAATTTATCATCGATAATCACACCCAAAAACTTTACTTCATTCACTCTTTGTATCTCCACACCATCAATCTTGAAAAGAAAATCCATAGTTGACTTTTTTTTACTAAATATCATATAATTAGTTTTTTCCACGTTCAGTGATAACTTGTTTAATTTAAACCAAGTTTGAATTTTGTCAAACTCCATCTTCATTAATTCAAACGTCTGATTCAAGTCTCTACCCGAGCATAAAAAAGTAGTGTCATCTGCAAATAAAACACACCTTAGAATCCCAGACACCTTAATTAAATCATTTACATATAAAATAAACCCACCTGGATCAGAAGGACTCATACGTGCGTATGCTCTTTGTGGACTTCACATCTGCCTTCAACACCATGATCCCCCAAACTCTGATAGACAAACTATCTACACTTGGACTAAGCCCCTCCGTTTGTAACTGGGTACTAGACTTCTTAACAGACAGACCACAGTCCGTGAAGATCCACAACTTCTCCTCCTCCACCATAACCCTCAGCACTGGCTCTCCCCAAGGATGTGTGCTGAGCCCTCTTCTGTTCACTCTGCTCACATATGATTGTACAGCCACACATCCAGGCTGTCATATTGTTAAGTTTGCAGATGATACAGCGGTGGTGGGATGCATCACAAACAATGATGAGTCCAGCTACAGACAGGAGGTGGAACACCTGGAGAGCTGGTGCAAAGAGAATAATCTTCACATGAATGTGAAGAAGACAAAGGAGATGATTGTGGACTTCAGAAGGAACAAACACACCCATGCCCCACTGAACATAGGTGGATCTGCGGTGGAGGTGGTCTCCAGCTACAAATACTTGGGTGTACACTTGAATGATAACCTCAGCTGGAGCAACAACACCACCAGCCTGATCAAGAAAGGTCATCAGAGACTCTACTTCCTCAGACGGCTGAGACGAGCTGGTCTGAGCAGCCCAGTTCTCACCTCCTTCTACAGGTGTGCAGTGGAGAGCATCCTGTGCTCCAGCATCAATGTGTGGCATGGAGGCTGCACAGTTGCAGAGAGGAAAGCTCTACAGAGAGTGGTGAAGGCTGCACAGAAGTCTGTTGGAGTCAGTCTCCCCACCATCACAGACATTTACACCTCCAGATGCAGGAAAAGAGCCACCTGCATCATGAAAGACCTCACTCACCCAGCACACTCACTCTTTGCCCCACTCCCCTCAGGACGGAGGTTGAGGAGCATCAAATGTAGAACCACTAGACTGAGGAACAGCTTCTACCCTGAGGCTGTTAGACTCATGAATAAATAAATAATAAGAATAAACACTGCAAAATATCACATCATGCTGATGCTGATCTGTTTTCTTGTTGCTGTGTTCATCTGTGACCATCTGCTCATAAAGACTCATGTTCGTGCTGCTGTTTATAATGATGTTTTTCTACTACATTAGGGCTTAGTGTATTACTAGTTGATGCTTCTCTTAGTTAATCCTAGGTGTTATCACTGTTTTTCTCTTGCATTTGTTGCTGGATGTAACTGGGACCCCGTGTACATAATCTCGTTTTCATCACATGTACCACATGCGGTGCAAATGACAATAAAGACTCTCTGACTCTGACTCTAAACAACTTAGGGTCAAGCACTGAACCTTGTGGTACTCCACACAAAATACTGCATAGTTGAGATCTCACATCATCAATTTGTACAAACTGTTTTCTGCCCTTCAAATAACTAGATATCCACTGTATGGCTAGACCTCTAATACCGTACTGTTGCAATTTTTCAAGTAAAATGGTGTGGTCAATGGTGTCAAAAGCCTTTCTCAAATCAACAAACAGACCCATACAATACTGCTTATCATCTATTGCTGAAGTAACCTCTTCTATCAGTTCCATAAGAGCCAAACTTGTCGAATTATTTGATCTAAAACCATACTGACTATTACTCAAGATATTGTTTTTATCAAGAAACTTGTCCAATCTGGACACAAATAATTTTTCAAGGATTTTTGAAAACTGTGGCAACAAAGAAACAGGTCTATAATTATTAAATAAACATTTCTCCCCATTTTTAAAAATTGGAACCACCTTTGCAATTTTCATTTTTTCAGGGAATATACCTTTAGAAAGTGATAAATTACAGATGTGTGTAAATGGCTCTATAATATGACTTATTATCTCCTTCACAACCATCATATCCAAATCATCACAGTCTTTAGATCTTTTATCAGTAAATTGTCCAACAACCTTCATTATTTCTTCTTTAGTGGTTCCATTTAGAAGCATACTGTTTACACAACCACTGATTAAATAACTCACGTTTTCATCTATTTTAGGAATTGTAGTGGGCATGACCTTGTCCACTTTTAAGACACCTGTGTACTTTTGAACTGTCCAGTGATGACCTTTACTGACCTCTCAGTAAAGCAAGACATTTACTACAAAATCATTCATTTAGCTATAATCTGATAACATAGTCACCAAAAAGAGACTATTTCTATCTTTGATTTTAGGCTGATGTGATCAAAAGAATAACTTTTGTCATTTTCATGATGTGTGCTTTTAAGCTGTGTTATTCTTTAAAGGGGACCACACATTCAAAATTCACTTTTTAATGTTTTTTTACTCAACTTTGGGTATTATTATGTCTATTATTATATGTTTCAGTGTTTCAATGTTTAGATGTTTACTGTTGCACCGAGGGACTGAGAGAAACGCAATTTCGGTCCTGTGTATGTCCTGCACTGTACATATTGCAGATCTGACAATAAAGTTGACTTTGACTTTGACTTTGACTTACCTCATAAAAAAACAGTCCAAAGGCCCAAAAAATGCACCCAGTGGTTTATTTACTCTAAGTAGATTTATTTTACTGTGATAAAAACGGTTCGTTTTTGAAATAAAATGGAAGTCAATCGCGCCTGTGACGTCACAAGCGCTAGGACAACCCACCCCAACCTGAGTCCAGCCCCTCACCTAGCAACCCCTGGTTAGGCTCAACCCACTTCTGTATTAAACACATGACTGTTGTTTTTCATGATTTCATCTCATCTTTTGTTTATATGTTATTAATTTCATGTGTACAGCACTTTGTTGCAGCTGTGGTTTTTTAAATGGCTTTATAAATAAAGTATAATTGTTATTTTTATGTTTTAGTTCAATTTTTAGTGTATTTGCGATCGCTCCCAACGCGCAGCCGGCAAAAATTAAACGAGCAGACCCCCGGCGTAGGGACCGGCGTCAACGGGACCCTCTTCTGGCGCGATGGAGCGGAGCTTCAACTGTACAGCCTCGCAGCAGCCTCGCAGCAGCCTCGCAGCAGCGAGGACCTTCTCCTTACGGATTAATTTACGGGAGACACTTGGTGAACTTTGTGTTGTCTTGACTGGAACAGCGATAACTCTCAAAATCTCCGCGTGCAACGAGCGGAGCTGGCGAAAACCGGAAGAGGAACAAGCTAACATTAGCATCGGATTCGGGTGGTCTCATGCTAAAAGGAGCAGCAAATTGCGGCGCGCTCAGACGGGTTTCGGTAAGTTATCTTAAGCTAGCACTAACAGTAAGTCAAATGAGTAATAAAAAAGAGCTAATTTTAAAACAACAACACATTACAGATACTGGCTGTTACAGAGGGCGTAAACAGATCTTTGAAGGGCGTGGACTTCAGAACTTCTATCAGAAACCGGTCGTTCAAAACGAAAGTTAAAAATGGCAGAATTAAAAAGGGTATAATTAATTATCTAAGAATTATTTTGTGTATTAAAATGAATTAATATTGTCAAGATAGCACACAGACATAACATAAAATTTTTAAATACTTACATGTGGTCTCCTTTAAGAGTTAAACTGTGTTCACTGCTGTGTCAAAGGTGAAATCTCGGGTCACAGAGACCGGACGGTTTTGTTTAGAAACTCAGAGGACAGTAATCCGTTGTTTTTCATGAACAAGGCTCCAGCTTCTCTGTCCTTTCCTAAACAAATCTCCCTCTGCTCTGGCTGTAACCTTGGGTCGTGATAAGACAAGTGAACTCCTCTCTTTGAATCCTGCTTTAAGTTCTAAGCTGTGGCTGGAACGCAGAGTCTGCAAGAGTCTGCAGAGTTTGGAAGGAACCAGCAGGTTCCTCAGAGTTTCTGGGAGCTTCGAAAGATGATGTGAACCTTCCAAAGAGCTGAATGACCACAAGTCACGCGCTAAGGACTCGTCATCCAGCTGGGACTGATAACATGTTGTTATGGGTCCACTTCGAACAAGCGTAAGCTCAAGAACTTTGTTTATTCCTTCCTGGAATAAGTTTATCTTGAAGTCAGAGGCCTGAAGCTGACATATTCTCTGATGACCAAGCGAAAACCAGGAGACGTTGGAAAACGTAAACCAGAACCCTGCTTGAAGGTATTGTACTGGTTCCCACAAGGACCCGTGCATCTGAAAAGCTACAAGGTCTTCCCTCTTACCGGGCCGTCGTCAAAAGGTAAAGAGCTGTTTACAAAACGTACCTGGATTTTAGCAGAAGTCGGAGGAGAAGTGTCACTCTGGTATCATGCTCACGATAATTTCTTCTTAAATCTTTCCTCCTACTCTTTCCCCTCTCTATCTAAGCTGGAAACTATAATTAAGCTGAAGAGCCCACAGACTAAATATGTTAACATCCAATATTGAAGTCTGTTGTGTTAAATTTAAGTGTGCTGACGTATTAATTTGAAAGAAAGTGAAATCATGTCAATCAAGTGTAATGGTGTTAATTTAGTTGATTTATTTTAAATAAATGATAGTGTCTCTTTGACATATCAAACTAAGTTAACGTCTTTGTCACTTAATGGCTTTGTGTATTTATCCATCATAAAGATCACAGAAATATTGGGTAAACTGAAAAAGAACAGAATCCGTGAATTTACTATTCAATCTGAATAAGTAAATTAATTAAGGTAAAGAGGTCAGTATTAATATTGACCTCCTCATAACCCCTTACAGAATTGAGGTTGCAAGATTAGATCCCACATTTACAAAATAATTATTGAAGCCATTTACAATTTCTTTGTAATCATGAATTTCTACATTATTTTCCACAAAATGTTGTGACAATCCCATGTTACCCTTATGTTTATTTAGAACACTGTTAATTACTCTCCATGTCGCCCTCATATCACCACTGCATTTATGTAATAATTGACTATAGTATTCCCTCTTATGTTTTCTTATAATCCCTACTAACTTATTTTTGTACTTTTTATATTTTTCTTCAGCATCCTGTGTTCTAGACTTTATGAAACGTGAATATAGATTATTCTTTTTTTACATGCATTCTTTAATCCATTAGTCATCCAAGGATGATCTACTTTTTTATCCTTAATGTAGATTTTCTGCATACAATTTTTTTAAACAAATTTTCAAGGATCCTCATAAATTCATCGTAAGATTTGTTTACGTCATCAACATAAACTTCATCCCATTTTTGTATGTCTAGATCTTCTTTGAATTTGTCTAATGCTTTTTTTGATGTATTTATTATATTATGTTTTCTTTTAATTGTTGTTGGTTTACTATCATCACTTTTGTAAATTGAAAAAACCGGTAAATGATCACTGATATCCATCATCAATATACCACTTATCACCTCCCCATCTGTTATGTTTGTGAATATATTGTCAATTAATGTTGCACTTTGGGTAGTAATTCTCGTCGGATTTGATATTAACGGATATAAATTTAAACTATACATTGAATTTACAAATATACTGATATTATTAGGATCTGCCTTGTTATCTAAATCAATATTGAAGTCTCCACATAAGAAAACTTTTTTATTTTTGCTCTTAACTAACAACTCCAATATTTTATCATTAAATATCTCTATCTTTGAAGATGGTGATCGGTAGACACAGCTTATGTTTTTTCCACATTTGTTTATAATTTCCACTGTGATCATTTCCATCATATTGTCAACAACAATTGACATATCTTTAATTAATTTACATTTTATTTCCTTGTTTATAAATAAAGCCACTCCTCCGCCTTTTTTATTTTTCCTATTCATATGATGTAATTCATATCCTTCAATATGTATATTATTTATATTATCATCATTAAGCCATGTCTCCGACAATGCTATTATTTTGAAAGTTTTATTAATGTTTTTGAGATTATCTAACATGTATGATAAATTTGCATTTATGCTTCTACAGTTTAGATGAATTATAGAAAGATCATCATCTGTTATATTCACATCAGTAAACTGCTCTTCATTATAGTATTTACTTTCTTTTTTAGTTGGAAAAAACTTATTTCGAACTCCTCATCAACATTATATATTTTAGATATCGAATCATCATGCATCATCCTTAACCATGTGCTTCTTCATCATGTTGATTTACTTCATCATAACTTTGATTAGACATAACAGGACACAGACACCTTCTATACTATCCAAATTTTTCCAAATCTTTCACATCTTGTATCATTTTTGCCTGCGATCCTTCCTGTGCCCGTACCCAGATCTTTCCATTTCTTGTCCACGTAGACACTATCTTTTCCTTTTTCCTTAACAATCTTGCTTCGTGTGCAATAATTCAATTTTTTTTGTCAAATGTTCGTTTATATAAACATTTGTTCCCTTGAGTTTATTTGCTTGCATGATTACTGTATTTCTAGCTTTTCTACTAATACATTTTACAACGATAACCGGTTTGGATTTTTCAACTTTGTTAGGCAAGGTATGACACAAAGATATGTCTTCAGAATTAATTTCTATTTTCTTATTTTGTAAAAAAGTCACAACTTGCTCTTCCAAAGATCGCTGTTCCTGTGAAGACGCATTTTCAGCAGTTCCATCACTGGTAGTGGTCTTTTTGTCTGAACGAGTTTTAATCACAAGACCGGATATTACGAGATTGTCTTGCCTTGCGTTTATTTCAAGTTCCTCGACTCTATGTTCAAGTTCCAGAATTTTTTTATCCTTCAAATTTATTTGTAATCTCAATTGTTTCACTTCATCCAGCAGAAGTTTCTGTTGGGTTGATACGTTCCTGAGCTCTTCACTCATAAAGTTCAGAGATTTTTTTATCTCCTCCAAATCATCCGTGTTAGTCTCCATCAGATCCTGTTTTTTTGTTTTAGATTTTGCCATTTCTGTACTCACAAAATGTGACACTCGCCCGTTGGTGTTGGTTTATGAAGTCTTCAGCCTTTAGCAGTTAGCCTTTAGCCTACTCCACCAGCCCTCGATCTCCACCGCAGACCGGCGTCCTCCACACCTTTGAACCAGGAAACAGAAACTCGCCGGCTCAGACTCCCCCCGCAGACCAGCGTCCTCCACCCTTTGAACCAGGAAGTAGAAACTCGCCGGCTCAGACTCCCCTCGGATCCACGGCTCGAATTCGTCCCAAAACTGGAACGTAGCTCCACCGACGCTTGTCCTCGACACCGACGCCTCTCCTCCCCGCAGCAGCAACGGACCACGGCCCAACAGCCGAAGAGCAACCAGCTCCAGCAGGCTCCCAAAGGTAGGTGGCTAGCCAGCGACACCGCCCGGAAGGCTAACCCCAAAATTACACTACATACGGTCCGCTCCGCTCCGCAGGTCGCAGCTGAGCGTCTCAAACTCCAATTTCCACTACCTCCGCTCAGCTCAGGTCCGCCTGCATGCGCCGCTCCTAGACTCATGCGCGGGATTTGCGGGATCGCGCGATAAATCAAGTGATAAATAAGGAAGTCAGAACAAAACAATTCATTCGGTGGAAGAAGGAGAACAACAGTAGAGACTGCTGCCTTGATCTTCTCTCGTAAATGAGCGACAGGACATGGTTTGAGCAACAGGAAGTGAGGTATTACATTTTCAGAATAAAATACTTTATTTATTTATTTATTTATTGTATTGCGTTTGTAGGCGTAGTCATAAATGATAGTTTGACAGCATTTTTGTACAAATAAATCCGTATAGAGCTAGGATTAGTCCGCCCGTGGTGATTTTATTTTGTAAATACGGAAGTTGTGCTCGTTCCTTTTCCTGTTGGTGCGACGTAATCTTCAAAAGTTGACTCCGGCACAGCTCCGGCGTCCGGCAGAAATAGAAAAATTTCTAATTTTGACGGACTGCCGTCCGCTCTCCGCAGCTCGCCGCCGCCGTGCGGAGCCAGTGTAAATTTTGTCATTGATTATAATGGGTGCGTATTTGCTGCGGAGGTCGGACCAGAGCGGGGCGGAGCCGCAACGCGTGTGGTGTAATTTTGGCGTAATGACCAAACAATCCGGTCCCACGGCTTGTTTGTCCGTCAAGCCAAAGACGAACTTTTAAACTCACACGAGCAGCAGAGCAAGTTCAGTTCACAGATTCAGTGTGACTCTGTATCATTTTGATGACAACTTGCTTGATTGATTATTTGAGTAAATTAAACGTCCCGTGCAGCGTGACGTTCACCTGTACGTCCGCATGTCAGCCATCCTCTGCCATCTTCTGCCAGACTCTTGGCAGCATAGACTGGTTCTGGGGAGTGGAACATCACTTCACTGGTGAGTAAGGAGCCGGAGCTTGTGTGTGAGGTTGAGTGGTACCAAAGAGATAAAGTTGGGTTCACTTCTTTGCAGCTTGGGCTCTGGATCCCAAATCCTGGAGAGAGGCTAGACCAGGGGTGCTCATTACGTAGATCACAATCTACTGGCAGATCTCTGAGGTAGTACTGGTAGATCTCTGAGGTAGTACTGGTAGATCGAAGCATGACATTAAAAGTAGCTGAGAGTCTAGCCACTAGACTCTCAGCTACTCTAAAGTTGTGCAGGGAGTGAGACGTTGGGCAGATGCGGGAATACTCACAAGTCTCCAGCTGAATGCCTTGGTGTTGGAGTTCTCTCCGGTGAATGAGTGGGTTGCCTCTCTGTGATTTTGGGCTGCAGCTGGGAAGGTTCTGACTGTTGTTGGTGCATTTGCACCAAACATTAGTTTGGATTACCCTGCCGTTTGGAGTTTCTGGATGGCGTCCAGGGTGTCATCTGGAGATTCCCTTGTTCTACTGGGTGGCATCAATGCCCATTAGGACAATGGTGGAGTTATCTGGAAGAGGGTGATATAGGGAGGAACAAATCTGTATGCCTCTCTTATGTTTGTCTATTGTTGATTGTCCAATGAAAATCTACTGTAGCTGTTGTCATCATTCTTTCTTTGTAGCCAGGTCTCTCTTGTAAATGAGTCCTCGAGGCTCAATGGGATTTAATAAATATAATGAGAGGTAAATATAAATAGAGGTTGAATGAATGATCTGAACCCAAACATAAGAGTGTGGTTCATGAGTATACTTGTACTTGGTACACGGTATATACAGTGCATGGGTACAGGAGGGTATAAAGGAGGAATATATATACTGTATATATTTTTTCTACTAAGAACAAGAAAGTCTCAAGAATCCAAATTTGACAAAATAATTCAGGTGTTTTAGACTGAAATCACAAAGGTGATGCAATGCTCCAGCCTAGATCTGTGACAAGGACTCTGCTTACATGTTGTCTCAGCTCATCAACCCGTCAACAACAGCTGAGGGTGATGAGAGGGAGGCAAGTGATTGGTGGCAGGAACGGGAATCCTCATAAAGTCTGCCTCAACCAAAAGAGAAGTCATGGATCTTCTTGTGTCTTGATGTGAACTTTGCTGCATGTAGTAGCACTGTGGCAAGATCTGGAACGAAACTGAACTAAAGCAAGCACTGATGTCAAAACAATGTTCCAACTTTAGATATACGAAATGTGAAATGTGCAACAAAAAGCTCATACTGTATATGTGAATGAACCTTTACCATAAAATCATCTTTGTCAGGCTTTGCTCTCCCAGAATTCTTCACATCTGTTTCTCCTCTTCCTCAGTTCTCCTGCCAGTCATTTCTTTCTATTCTGCAGTCACTCGTATTCATTCATGCATGTATTGGTTGATATACAATATGAATATTCCTATTAGCAGCTGCTATCAAAACCGTTTTTTTAGGTAACATTGAGTTCACATTCATAGCCATGGTTGCACATTTGAAGGTGCGTTATGATGGAGGAGTTTGTTTTAATGTTGTGTTTGCATCAATTAAAATGAGTTTCTGGCGCTTGCAGGATGACACTTTGCAAATGAAGAAGAAAAAAAAAAAAGAAATATATTGGGTGTATGACTCACCATGTGTTTTTTGAACTTTCCGTCTCACCTGTGATGCAACTGAAGCAAAAAACTGTTTTATGTTCTGAAGTAAAATGTAGACACCGAAGGTGGGGCATTAGAATGAAAACTAAATTTTATCCTGAAATATTGAATGCACTCACAGTAGTTTCTGTCAAATTAAGATAGCTGAGTTAAAATATAGTTCGCCTTAATGAGAGTAGAGACAATAGGAGAAAAAAGTGTAAATGAATGACTCAAATGGGATTTCAAGCATGACAATGTAATTATTATTCCCTTTTATACAGCCAATTATTAAATCAGAAAATACAACGATTCTCATCCCAAACAAGTTTGACGTATCATCTGAAAACATTCTTTTCTGACATACAAATTAAAAAAGTTGACTTCATTTTTTTTCATCTTAATTTATAAATGCAAAGCACCAGGTATTGCTGTATGACTCATTTAATCATCATCATAAAAACTTCCTTAGTCTGAATTTTATGAAACAAGGCAACAGAAACAGTTATGTTTAGACATGACTTATCCTTTTTTTTTTTTTTTTTACATGGGTAGGTCCATTTCGCTTCAAACTCTGGTCCTCAACGGAGGCTTGAAAGCCTGAGGGTTCTGCAAAGTGTCTTAGCTGACAGTGCTCTTCTGGATAGAGATCTCTGAGGTTGTTCCTGGGAGCCACTCGTTTAGTTTTGGGGATCGTTAGCACGGCTGTTTACGTGAACAGAAACATCTGTGTCAAGTATGGACTGGAAGTCTCACAGTCAAAGTGGGAGATTCCAGAAGGGTGACGGAGTGGAAGGGCTAAGACACTGTGAACCTTCCAGATCCAGACCAACAGAACAGGTGATGGCTAACCAACTGAACATTGTGGTGGTCAACATGCTACAGAAAAAGGTAGAAGCAGTAGTAGAAGTGCTAAAAGTAGTAGCAAGTTTAGTTGTTTTTTATTGGACCAGAATTGGGGGAGTTAACTGTTTCCATTCATCCATCATCTTTACCTGCTTCTGCCTTTTTGGGTTGTGGGGGGTCACTGGTACCCATGTCCAGCAGTCACTGTGCGAGAGGCAGAGGACACCTGAACAGGTCTCCAGTCCAACACCGGGACACATAGAGACAAACGAGACAAACAACTGTTCACTCTTTCACCCATGGACAGTTTAGAGTTACCAATCAGCCTAACATGCATGTTTTTGGTCTGTGGGACAGATTGATGTGGGTCTGATCAAAGTCAAGTCAAAGTCAACTTTAATGTCAAAACTGCAATATGTACAGGACATACACAGGATTGAAATTGCATTTCTCTCAGTCTCTCGGTGCAACAGTAACCATTTAAACACTAAAACACTGAAACATTTAATAAACGTAAGCATAAAATGAAATAATAAAAGTAAAAGGGTAATACTGTCCTGAGTTTTTGCATAGTAGTAGTATGAATGTATGAAAAAGTTACACCAACACTAAAACACTAAAACAGATAGACACTGATCAGGCCTTTGGGAAAAAATGATCTTACAGCAGGTTTTAAATGTTGTTTAGCCCTATATGACAATATAGTTGTCAGAAACTAAATGTATAGTTTATTTTGTCTTTATTGTTCTGGTCTTCACTTTAGCTTCATTCAATAAATCTGTTTATTTTTTTTAAACATGACGTCCCAGTGGCTTTCAAACTCAAAAAAAAAAAAACATTACGACAAAAACTGGTTCATCTCAAAGATCCAATCCTCCGGCACAAACAGTAATACTTTAATATTCTGTTCAGAGTCAGGAAGGCTGTGATACATCAGGGAAACTAAACAGCCACTGGCCAAAAGGATGGCCCAGCACAGAAGATCCACATCATCTGGCCAAGACTGCGGTCTACACTCATCTCCAGGCCGGCGGCCACTCTTTCAGGAATGAAGATGTTCACATCCTTGATAGAGAGGAACGCTAGTTTGAAAGAGGGAAGCCATCTTTGTGAAGAGAACTTGTCCATCGTTAAACAGGGGCAGAGGCCTCCGTGTTCAACTATCACCCTCTCAAAATGCTGTTATTGCTAGTATCACTCAGCCCCTTGTGAATAACAAGCGGCCATCAGGGCACTAATCGACAGTTAGACTGATGATCCTCCTTTTACATGGGAACGATGTCACCAGCAAACTGGTTGATCCACTATGAGCAGGTGCTGTTTGACAGAGATTGTTGCAGATCCTCAGACTGAACAAGTCTTTTAAAGGCAAAACTATTCAACAAGAAGAATCCGTCCAGAGGACCTGACTCAGTCCTGTTAGATTTATCAACCCAGGTTATTGAACTTGCATCAGGACCAGACCTGGGCATTGTAAGGCCCCAGGGCCACATGCGGCCCTTTGGTTGACTCTGACCGGCCCCCGTAAGGGGAGTTACAACAAAAACATAGTTTCTAATTTTACCTCATTTGTGGACTGCATTGCTTTAATTTTGATGTCTTTTTAAAATTCACGTACAAAATGATGCAATATGTAAATCAAGACATGCGCAATGTGCATGNCATTGATGTAGAGTTTTTTGATCTAAACCCATACTGACTGCTGCTTAGAATATTTTGTTTATCTATAAATTGGTCTAGTCTGTTTACAAATAGTTTTTCAAGAATTTTTGAAAACTGTGGTAACAAGGATATAGGTCTATAATTGTTGAATACACATTTATCACCATTTTTAAAAAGAGGAACGACCTTAGCTACTTTCATATTATCTGGAAAAATTCCTGTTGAAAATGATAAGTTACATATGTATGTGAACGGCTCAATAACATGGCTCATTATGTCCTTTACAAACATCATATCCATGTCCACCCAGTCTTTCGATCTCTTGTCTGTAAGATGTTTTACTACATTCATTATTTCCTCTTTGTTAGTTCCATTTAGGAAAATACTATTTGCACAACCTGTAATTGAGTGGATCATATTTTTATCTACTTTTGGTATCTTAGCTGCAAGGCTTGATCCAACATTCACGAAATATTGATTAAATCCATTTACAATTTCATTTTCATCATGAACTTCATCGTTGTCTTTTACAAAATATTTTGAAATACCAGTTTTTGCTTTATGATTCTTCAGTACACCATTCATTACTCGCCATGTTGCTTTCATATCACCATTAGTTTTATCTAATAATTTACTATAATATTCTTTCTTATGTTTCCTTATAATCCCTACTAATTTATTTTTATACTTTTTATATTTTTCTTCTGCGCTCTGACTTCGCAATTTCAAGAAACATGAATACAAATAATTCTTTTTTTTACATGCATTTCTTAACCCTTTTGTCATCCATGGTTGATCATTCGTATTTCTCTTTGTGTAATTTGTTTGCACACAATTCTTTTCATACAGGGTTTCCAAGATATTCATAAACTCATCATATGCCCTGTTCGCATCATCAACATACACATCATTCCAGTCTTGTTTATCCAGATCCTCTTTCAATTTTTCCAAAACTTTTTTTGATGTGTTTATGATTTTTTTCTTCGTTGTGTCTGCTTTTGTGATTTTTTGATCATTTTTAAAGATTGTGAAAACTGGTAAATGATCACTTAAGTCGGTCGTTAAGATACCACCAATCACATCCCTATTTGTTATATTTGTGAAAATATTATCAATTATTGTGGCACTATGAGTTGTAATTCTTGTTGGCTTTGATATCAATGGATACATATTTAAACTGTACATTGAGTTTATAAATGTGCTTATGTTATTTGAATCTGTTTTATTTCCCATATCAATGTTAAAGTCTCCACACAAGAAAATATTTTTATTAAAACTTTTCTCCATTAGTTCCAAGATTTTATCCGTGAATATTTCTATATTTGCTCCTGGTGATCTATATACACAACTTATTATTATGTTTTTATCGTTTTTGTTTATAATTTCTATTGTTATCATTTCCATAATATTATCAACTATTATTGACATTTCATTATTTAATTTACATTTTATTTCATTATTGACAAATAGTGCGACACCACCACCTCTTTTATTATTTCTGTTCATATGATATAATTCATACCCCTCGATGTGAATATTACTAGTGTTATCATCATTAAGCCATGTCTCTGACAACGCTATTATCGTAAAAGTTCTATTTAATTGTTTTAAGTAATCTGTTATTTTGGATATGTTTGCATTTATACTTCTGCTATTAAAGTGAATAATGGAGAGAACTCCATTTGATATATTGATGTCATTAAACTGCTCTTCATTATAATATTCGCTATCATTTATTACAGGAAAAAAATTTGCATCAATCACATTTTCAACATTATATATTTTAGGTTCTGAGTCTTCGTATGTTGTCATGTTCTAATGTATTTGTTCATTTCACCGTATATTTTATCCATTTTGATTGTGAGTTGTTTCATTGATTTGTAATTTTTCATCTCTTGAATTCATCCAGATCCGTCAGCTCTTTTATCATTTTAGGCCGAGACCCTTCCTTTGCTTTGATAAAGACGTATCCATTTCTAGTCCATGTTGATGCTATTTTTTTTTCTTTGTTTTTTAACCACCTTGCTTCTTTTGCAATTTTTCCATTTTTTTTGGTAAGATGTTCATTTATGTAAACGTCTGATCCCTTCAGATTTGTTCTCTTTTGCATAACATAGTTTTTAGTATTCCTGCCAATGAACTTAACGACCACTGACGGTTTGAATCTTGATGAATTACTGGGCAGGGTGTGACAGAATGAAATGTCCTCATGGCTTATGTTAATGTTCTTTTCCTGTAAGAAATTAACTACAAGTTCATCCAGAGTCTCTTGTTCTTCCTGAGATTCATGTGAATGAACATCAAGTCCTGAGATGACCACGTTGTCTTGCTTTGTAAATTGTTCTAAATCCTCTATTTTTTGTTCTAAATCAGCAATTATCTTGTCTTTGTTAGTTACCAGTTCTTTCAGTTCTCTTATTTCTTTAACCAGACTGTCCTGGGAAACCATCTTTGCTGTTAAACTTTCTATTTGTCCACTCATAAAGTTGAGTGATTCTTTAAATTCTTGCATTTCTGAGTTGTTTCTCTCCGAGTCTGGTGACTTTTGTCCTCTATTTTTCATATTTACAGAGACTGGTGACTTTAGTCCTTTACCTCTTGTCATACTTACAGAGTTTGTGACCTATTGGTAGCAGGACTTTGGTTTATTCACTGAACCACGTGGCCATTCCACGAGGCTCACAGGCCTAAAGATGATTGGTGTGGCCCAGCAGTGCAGCACCCAGATTAGCAGTTATTAGTTTAGAACTCACAGTTTCAGCAGCCTGCAGCAATCAGATCCACCATCCGAAGAGGTCCACTCACTAGATCAGACGCAGTCCAGCCAGCACCGCACTCAGCTCCAGTGGCTCCAGGCCCAGCTCCGACCCCCACCAGAACCGATGCAGCCTAGTTAGCACAGCACGTAGCTCCAGGCCCAGCTCCGAAGCCCGCTCAGCCCCAAGCGGCGGTCCCCCGGCTCTCCCACGGCGATCCGTCCAGCTCGAAACTCCAGGCCGCGGTCCTCCGGTTCTCCCACGACTCTCAGGCGGCGTTCACGTTCGGCCCACTCGCGGTGCCTGGCCCCGGCTCTCTCACGGCTCCCAGCCCAGCTCGAACTCCAGGCCGCGGTCCTCCGGTTCTCCCACGACTCTCAGGCGGCGTTCACGTTCGGCCCACTCGCGGTGCCTGGCCCCGGCTCTCTCACGGCTCCCAGCCCAGCTCGAACTCCAGGCCGCGGTCCTCCGGCTCTCCTACGGCGCTCCAGGCGGCGTACACGGCGCTCGGCTCACTCGTGGTGCCCGGCCCAGCTTAAAGTTCCAGGCGGCGTATACCACGCTTGGCCCACCACCGCGCTACCACTGTAGCGTGTTTTGTTGTGTTCTTTCACTGCAACAAAGCACCCCAGCGTGCCGGCCCGCTTTTCTTCGTAATAACCAGCGTATTCTCCGGTTTATTTGTTTACGAAGCCTGCAACTACAGCACCCGGTTACGGTGAGCTAGCTCGGTTAGCTTTGATTAGCCCGGTTTGTAGCTACGCTAGGCTAACTCTCGGCAAAAACTCACGGACACGTTGGCTTGTAGATTCATAATTCTGGATCGCAAGTTCCAGTCCAATTTCCGCAGCTTTTTCAACGCTCCTCTCTGTACATCTCTGCACATCCAGCGCAAAAAAGCTCTTCGAAATACTCCTTTTGGAGGTAATACTGGCAGGAGCCCGACTAAACACGTCCACTCTGTTCAGCCGCCATTTTGTTTTTACTATAATATTAAATATTAAATAATAATAATAATAATAATTAAATATTAAATAATAAAAAGAACCCAGCAGGAAGATCACTCTTTTTGAGTTCCTGCCCGCGATGCACCAAAGACGGCTTGGCATGAGGAAGAGGAGCGGAAGAGAACCCTGTACCCAGGTACTCGCTTGGTGATTAAATTGGGCTCCTTTGCCTCACCACCTCACTTTTTCTTACCTTCTCACAGAGCGACAGCTCCTCATAAACCACCTCCTCCCCTACCACCTCCTGCTCTCCCTGAGTGGTCTTCAAAGGGAGGTGGGTAACCCACTCGGACTCGCCGTAGGAGGAATGGGCGGCAGTACCGAGTCGGCTCCACCGAACTCCTGTACGTCGCCCCTCAGACGCAACCAAGTCCTCACCCGTGTGCTTCCCTTCGTGGGGTGGAGGATGTCGCACCTGTCATTAGGGGGGAGGAATCCTGCAGCCCCAGCGGTCTCTTGGAGAGAATGATCGCTGTGGAGGACATCATCTCCAGGTACACCGGGGCTGACAATAATGACGACTCGCCGGATGTGTGGCAGCAGTTCCAGCAAGCGTGGATGGAGAGGTGCATGCTGCACTCACTTCTGCTCGCTCCTGCTCAGCCTGGTTCTCCTCCCAGCTCACCTCCAGCTGATCTCCCTCACTTCTAGCTGATCTCTCTCTCTCACCATCAGCTACACCCGAGCCGGGTCCCACAACAGCTGCTACTGCTTGGCTATCCATGCTAGTAGCACCAGCACTGGACTCGTTGGTCTCCGCACCAGCACTGGACTCGCTGGTCCCCACACCAGCACTGGAATCGCTGTCTCCGCACCAGCCCTGGGCTCGCTGGTCCCCACGCCAGCTCCTGCCACGCTGGTCCCCGCGCCAGCTCCTGCCACGCTGGTCCCAGTGCCAGTACCTAGGCTGGGTCTCACGCCAACCCCAGATTGGTTCCCACACCAGCACCTAAGCTGGGTCTCGCACCAGTCAAACCCAGACTGGTTCCCACACCAGAAACTAGATTGGGTCTCGCACCAGCCAAACCCAGACTGGTTTCCACACCAGCACCTAAGCTGGATCTTGCACCAGTCAAACCCAGACTGGTTCCCACACCAGAACCTAGGTTGGGTCTCGCACTGGCCAAACCCAGACTGGTTCCCACACCAGCCAACCCCAAACCAGTTCCCACACTAGCACCTAGGCTGGGTCTCACACCAGCCAAACCCAGACTGGTTCCCACACCAGCACCTAGGCTGGGTCCCAGACGCAATAAAAAGCCCAACTCCGACCCAGCCCACACATTAAGCACTTTATTATGGCCCGGCCCGGTCTGAATCCTGGTCGGGCAGGGCCAGGCTCTGGGTTAGAAAATACAGCTCTACTTCTTGTTTGCTCTGGTGATGGACCGACTAACAGATGAGGTCAGGCAGGAATCCCCATGGACAATGATGTTTGCAGACGAAATTGTGATCTGTGGTGAGAAGAGGGAACAGGTGGACGAGAACTTGGAGAGGTGGAGGTATACACTTGAAAGAAAAGGAATGAAGGTCAGCCATAAAAGAGGGTACGAGAAGGAGGCTGGTGAAACAGTGAAGCTACAAGGAGCAGAGGTTACAAAGGTGCAGGACTTCAAGTACTTGGAGTCCACTGTCCAGGAAACTGGGAAGTGTAGTAAAGAAGTGACAAAAGAGAGTCCAGGCAGGGTGGAGTGCATGGAGAAACATTTCAGGAGAGATTTGTGTCAAAATGGTCTCAGCAAATGTCAAAGGACTTTCTCTCCTCTATTTCTATGTCCTTCTTTCCCTTTGAACCTGTCTCCCACTTTTCTGCCTTTCTTTAATTATTTGTTTTTCATCCCTGTGTCCATTACATCTGAAACAAAACCAAAGCAAAGGCTAATAAAATGTATTTATATATCAAGGGAGGAGACCCAGAGTAGAGGTGTCGTTTCTTTGCCCGAGCCCGACCCTACCCGAGCCCTACCCGACTTCGGGTCGGGCTCGGGCCATATTTTTGCGTTTGATTGGCGGGCCGCGGGTCGGGCTCGGGCTTTGATGTGGTTTTTTTAATCATACAGCACAAACAAAACTAAATAAAAATGCACACAATATAAAATTGTTTTAATCTGCTTGTAAAGAATATAAGGCAGTAAGTTTATTGATGAGGAAATAATTAATAGAGTGAATTTAGATGGTGAAAACCGCAGCGCACTGAGCGCAGCCACTAAAGCCAGAGAGCAGGCGCGCGGCGCGCGCCTGACAGCGTCTCCCCCGACATGCTGGACTTTTTAGTGACATTTCTCGAACCATTTTACCGTGCACAGAGAGAACTGGAGGGTGACAAATATCCCACCAACCTGGTTTGTCTCTGGAATGAGAAACTGAAGCAACACTGCCAGTCCTCACACAGACTCTCCGCAGCAGGTGTTTCTGCGCCGCAGACATGCAGAAGTGCTGGAGCGCAAAATTATTATCCACGACTTGCAGAGAGTTGCATTATTTCTGTGGCCTAACTTTAACGAGCTCAAAATTATGTCACCAGCTGACGTGCGTCAGGTGCACGCTCACGTCCGCACACTGCTCTCTCTGCGGCGGAACAAGTTGCCGCATTCCTGACATTCCTGAAGCTTCAACAGCAAACTGCGAGCAGCGCGCTCACACCTCCTCCTCCTCCATCAAAACAAAGAAGAACAACATCAAGTTCTTTTGCTGAGTGGGAGAACGCAGTAAAAGCTTAATAAATAAACGTAGTGTTTTTTTTTTTTTTGTTGTTGTTGTTTTTTTTTTAATCGGGTAGGGTCGGGTCGGGCGGTGATTTCTAGGAAATCAGCGGGCTCCCTCGGGCTTGGGTAATTAAACTTAGGGCTCGGGTAGGGTAGGGCCGTGGATTTCCGGCCCGATGACAGCTCTAACCCAGAGGAAGACCCAGGACACGCTGGAGGGACTATGTTTCTCGGCTGGCCTGGGAACGCCTTGGGATTCCCCCAGAGGAGCTTCTCCATGTGGCTGGGGAGAGGGAAGTCTGGGCCTCCCTACTTAGGCTGCTACCCCCGCGACCAGACCCCGGATAAGCAGAAGAAAATGGATGGATGGATGGATGGATATATATCAAGTGGAGCATTATGGCCAACCGTAATGCTCTGCTTGTGAAAGTAAATCTGTTGGGCCTCACCTTGACACTTAGGAACCAATGCTGGACAGGAAAAAGGAAGAAGAAGAAAAGAAAATTACTGTGAATAAATTTCCAACCGATTCATTTTCAAATCTACCTCATTCAAAATGACCAACGGACGCAACTGAACTTATGGCACACAGATATTGAGCTAAAATATTGTATGGTAGTAGTAGGTAAGAGTTATTCACAACATATCCTGAGTTCTACACATTGTGCAACATCTTTATTTAAAAGTTTTTCATTAGCTTTTAGATTCAGCACTGTCTGTTTGTTATCAAAGTATATAAAGAGACAAAGATATCAAAAACAAACTAAAAAAACACCTGTGTATGAAGAAATTATGTCAGAGTCAGATATTCTTTATTGTTATTCGCACCACATGTGGTACATGTGATGAAATGAGATTATGTGCACAGGGTCCCAGTTACATCCAACAATAAAATGTAAAATAAAAACAGTAATAACATCTAAGATATGAACTAAGACATCAACTAAAATACACTAAGTACTAGTATCATAAAAAACATTACTTCAAACAGCAGCACGCATGAAACAGATTTTTGTCAGCAGCAACATGAAACAAATCAGCAGCAACATGATGTGATTTTTCACAGTGATTATTCTGCTTAGATAATCATGAGTCTAACAGCCTCAGGGTAGAAGCTGTTTCTCAGTCTAGTGGCTCTGCTCTTCAACCTCCTTCCTGAGGGGAGCAGTGCTTTAAGTGGGCCGGAACTCACCGGTACCCAGTTCCGCCACTTCTAAAATTTAACCCTGACAGTACCGGGACTTTTTTTAAGCGTAAGGTGCGTTCCGGAACTTATTTTCGTCTTCTCCACTTGAAAGACCCGTGGCAGATTAGAATGCATCATTTCCCCCGACTGGATTTCAAGAAAGAGTAATGCATCTTCACGACAATAAAACATCTTTGGTGGAGCGCGTCATTTGGCCAATCACAACCTCAGGATAGACAGGGGGAGGAGACGACAGCGAACTCTGTAAAAAAACAAAAACAAACTCTGCAGCGCGACAGAGCGCGAGGGAAGCGGAAGTAACTCCTCCAACGTGTGGGTAAAGTTAATATTTTTATACATGCAGTGTAACCATTGTTTAGTAAAATGGCATGTTGTGTTACAAATAAAACTAAATAAAAATTAACAAAATAACAGTCAATTGCACCCCTAAAGCCACTGTGATAAAGTGTCACATTAATTTAATTATCTTAGCCACAGGAGTGAGTTTAAAAACAGGATGATGTCTATATGAACTAGTTGAATGAGGTGTCTCTAAAATATCCTGATTCATGATCAATAATAATTTAAACAATTTTTTAATCTGTCCACAGGACCTGACTTTATTTTGTTAGATGTCTCTAAAATAGTTAGTGAATCATGTTTACATGTAGGTAAACATAGATGTTTAACAACTTGTTAAAATACACAAGAATGCAGGAAATGGCATCTACTTTATTCAAAATTTCTGGCAAAACATCTTCACCAGCATATTTAAGAAATGAGTTTTTACTGTAAGTAAGTTTTATTTATATAGCACATTTCACAGACATGAGAGTCACATAGTGCTTTACAAAAGGAAAAATAAAATCATAAAATCACAGAAGTACTATACAGAAAGGTAAAACATAACAAACTCTAAAATCAATGTACAAAATTAACCAAAAGCCTGTCTGAAGAGATAAGTCTTAAGTTTTTAAATGCATCTGTTGACTCGGAGCAGCGCATTGTTAGCAAAATGTTCTGCTGTATTTGACTTGCTGCTGTTGTTGGTTGTTAATTTTTTGGTTGACACAATCTTTCCTATTTATGTCCTCATTAAATTAGGTTAGTAAATGACTTTTACTTGAAGCATGTTAAAAAATTACAAAATCTTTCGGGGGGGGTGGCGCAACGTTTGTCACCTTTTTCATCCCTTCTGAGTTTGCAGGTATGCATATTATTATGACATTAGGGAGGGTACCGGCACTTATTTTTTTCCACTTAAAGCACTGGAGGGGAGTGGGGCAAAAAGTGTGTGTGCTGGATGAGTGGGGTCCTTCATGATGCAGGTGGCTCTCTTCCTGCATCTGGAGGTGTAGATGTCTGTGATAGTGGGGAGACTGACTCCAACATCTTCTGTGCAGCCTTCACCACTCTCTGCAGAGCTTTTCTTTCTGCAGCTGTGCAGCCTCGATGCCACACGTTGATGCTGGAGCACAGGACGCTCTCCACTGCACACCTGTAGAAGGAGGTGAGGACTGGGCTACTCAGACCAACTCGTCTCAGCCGCCTGAGGAAGTAGAGTCTCTGATGAACTTCCTTGATCAGGCTGGTGGTGTTGTTGGTCCAGCTGAGCTGAGGTTATCATTCAGGTGTACACCCAAGTACTTGTAGCTGGAGACCACTTCCACCGTAGATCCTCTTATGTTCAGTGGGGGTGTGTGTTTGTTCCTTCTGAAGTCCACACTCATCTCCTTTGTCTTCTTCACATTGATGTGCAGGTTATTCTCCCTGCACCAGCTCTCCAGATGTTCCAACTCGGTCCATGTTCCAGAGCTGGTGAGGACGCCTGCTTACCTGAGGCTGAGAGGACGCTGGCGTTGTTTTGTTCGCCGCTTCTCCGTCTGGATTATTTTTTCCCACAACTTTAGTCATTGTTGTGGATAAATTGTGGCTTCGGATGATGTTTTTTTTGCTGCTCGGGGGACTCTGCTATTTTATATTCCTGCTACTGTGTGACGCCGTGTCTCCCTCCTCAGCTAGCGTGATGCTAAGCTACTCTGCTGGAGAGCTGTTGAGCCTTAATAACAGCAATGTCCATCTGGATCCTCTGGACGTTGCCGTCATCAAAAGGCTGGGTCTTTTTCGACGTCCTCCGTATGTCCACAGAAGCTCCCGGAGAAAGCATATTTTTAATCGGACTGGGTCCACCATACCGGTCATTTGGTCAGCTGGGCGTTCTGGCGCATGGCGCTTACGTCATCAGAGCACTGTGGCTCATGGGATTTGTAGTCCTGACGTGACTACAGCAGTTCCTGCGTCTTCTCGAGCGCAGGATGGAAAACGTGGAGTGGATTTTAACCTTCTCAAGCCTATTAAAAAACACATGACTTCACCTTACCTTAAAATAGAACTTTTCAATGTGCAGTCATTGACTAATAAAGCAAGCCTCATCCAGGAGCACATTCTGGATAAGGATTTGGATATTATGTGCCTTACAGAGACTTGGCATCAGCCGAACAGTTTTTCTGCTCTCAATGAGGCATGTCCTGCTGGATATAAATATCTCCAGAGAGCACGGAGTTTAGGCCGTGGCGGTGGTCTAGCCGTCATTTTTAAAGACCATCTGGACCTTTTACCTGTGACTCTGTCTGAGTTGTCCTCCTTTGAGTGTTTGGCTTTCTCCTCCAAAACACCAAACTCAATGAAAGTGCTCCTCATTTATAGGCCCCCTAAATCTCATCCTTCCTTTTTTGCTGAAATGTCAGAGACTCTGTCAATGTTCTGTTCCACAACCACTAACTTACTCATACTCGGGGATCTCAACATTCATGTTGATACACCTACTAATCATCTAGCTGCTGAATTCCTTCAACTTTTGGACTGTATGGACTTGGAACAACATGTCAAGCTTCCAACACATTCTCGTGGCCACACCCTGGACTTAGTCATTACAAACTCTCTAACTGTGCCTCATCTCTCAGCATATGACATGGGTGTATCCGATCACAAAGTCATCTACATGGAGCTTCCTTTCCTGAACAGTACCATCAAACCAAAGCGACAAATTTCTTTTAGAAATCTGAAAAACATCAATCCTGAACTTCTAGCAGCTGATCTTAAGGTCCTCGTTCCTGTCTCCATTCCAGCTTCCCTCAATGCAGTGGACTTCTACAACATCAGCCTCTCCAGCATCTTAGACCAACATGCTCCTGTCAGAGAGAGGACAGTTGCCTTTTCACGCTCAGCTCCCTGGTTTACCCCAGAGCTGAGGAAAATGAAGACAGCTGGTCGAGTGCTTGAGAGACGCTTCTTGGCTTCTGGTCTGCTAGCTCACAAGCTAGCTTATACAGAGCATCGTAAGATGTATGCTAGGTCCCTCAAAAACTCTCGAACTTTATTTTACTCATCTATAATTTCTGATAACCCTGGTAACTCCAAAATACTTTTTTCAACCATCACTCACCTCCTTCAGCCACGTACAACCTCACTCACTGACTCCACTAATGATCTTTGTAATAAATTTATCTCCTTTTTCCAAAACAAGATCCAAAAAATCAGATCAGCCATCACCTCTTCACCCCCTGCCCTTTCTCCGGCTGCAAATGTACAGCTTGAGAACCCTCCTCCCCTCAGCTTTTTCCCAGAGGTCTGTGTGAAGGAAGTTGAAGCCACTGTCAGGGCAATGAAACCCTGCACATGTGCTCTTGACCCCTTCCCAACAGTCCTGGTCAAGGCTAACATTGCCTCTCTCAGTTCACTTATCACCACTATAGTTAATCAGTCTCTCCAATCTGGTCATATTTCCCCTGTCTTGAAGTCCTCTATAATTAAACCTCTTCTTAAAAAACCTACCCTCGATCCCCATGACCTGGCAAATTACAGACCCATTTCCAACCTTCCCTTCCTCGCTAAAGTTTTGGAGAAATTAGTCTCGGTTTATCTACAAGAACATCTACATGACAATAATATACTGGATAAATTTCAATCAGGTTTTCGAACAGCACATAGCACTGAAACAGCTCTTGTCCGGGTCACTGCAGACCGTGGTTCCTCCTCTCTCCTTATTCTCCTTGATCTTTCGGCAGCCTTTGATACGGTTGATCATTACCAAAGCTGGGCACCGCTAATTAAAAAATTAGTTCCACAATTTCTAAAACGCTTATTAATTTTTTTAGGTCCACAATT
>JBBPBX010010954.1:22114-34270 GCA_038048925.1 Garcialebias charrua | reverse complement strand
ATCTTTTGTAGGAGCCACTGGTTGAAGTATGGGTACCTCTTCATCTCCAGAGTCCTTGGTGTCCTCCTCTTCGTAACTGGACTCGTACTCGCTGCTCTTGCAGTCGCTGTCTGTATCTTTAGCTGCAGCAGAGTTCTTCTCACTGGAATCGGGTTCATCGTTTTTTGGGTCGTTCACCGATTTATCGTCCTCTGGAGCGTTTCCCTGCAGAAGAAAAAACAAGTTTCTATCAGTCTGATGCTTTATGCAAGTTAGCCCGAACTTCAGGTCTTTGGAAGTGGGAGGTTCATGAGAAGACTGTGAATATCTTACCTGTTGTAGATGGCTCTTTAAACGACTTGTTTGTTGAATGAGTTTAATTCTGACTGGATTGATGAGCCAATAGTTCGTCAAGACTGAAGTGGAACCACCCTAACCTCAAAATTGAGTGGCAGTTCATTCAAACAACTATCCAAAAAGCTCCCCAGGAAGTGCTATAGCTAGCTGCTGCTACTATTTACATGTGCCAACACAGAATTCCATATACTGTACCTACTAACCAAGGGATGGAGGTCCAACTCGCTTTTAGATGCATCACATTGCAGACATGAAAGATTCTGAATTGATTTTGTAAACATTAATCCGTGCTGCCACTAAGAGCAAATTAGTGGCAGCCTGGAGCAATGTGTGCAAGCAGAGTTGCCGTAGCTTCTTGTAGTAGAAACATGTTGCAGTAAAGCCGTGTTTTCTCTTCACCGAAGGCTGAAGAATAATGTCCAAGTAATGGAAGGTGCCTTCGTAATGACTTGGAAATTATTTGTGTATACAGGTAAATTAGCAATGAGAAACAAAGCTAACCACGTTAGCTTAGCATGGTATATTTACTGTTAAGTAAGCATCATGCTAATTGTTGCAAAGCGACCTGTGATTACCGTAATTTCCAGGCTATTGAGCACACCCCAATATAGGCAGCGCCCAATAAATAATTTTGTACATAGGCCACACTTGTCTATAAGCTGCGGGTGCCCATGTTGTAACATGAGCTATTTACACAAATATATATATTTTTAACTTTTAATTAAATATGTACTTTAACATACACAGATACGTACAGTAATTTTTTTTTTTAACAGTGCCTGTAACGCAGCTGGTTTAAAAATAGAAATATAGTAGCCTACCAGGAAATGCCTAGCTTATGCGGAGCAGCTCTATTTTCTTCTTCGACAGCCAGATCCATCTCCTTTGACTTGAAAGCTGCATCATCTGCATTTCTTTGTGTGTTTTCCATGTTGAGGGCGTGTTCATGAAGTGCAAAATAACTGATCTGAAAAACTTAAGTGAGTGTGTTTGATTTATGGTAATTCAAAATTTGATTGGTCCACTGTTGGGTAATTTTATTGGTCAGATTTTTTTCCCACCTTTATGTAGACAGGTAGTCTTATTGAGTCACGAGGATCCACCTCTCCAAGAGAGACGTATTGGGCAGCTAGTTAAATAATAATAATAATGAATTTAATTTACAACGCACTTTTCATTAATAAAAATCTCAAAGTGCTACAAAGTGCAACAAAAGCAAAAATCAAATAAAACAAGTGATAAAATCAAGTAAAATCAATAATAATATCAACTAAGATCAAAGACAAAATCATGTGGAGGCAGAATAGGCCTGCTAAAAAAAAAAAAAAAAAAACATTCTATTACTTGAGCGCCCGGGTGCGACAAAGCTAAATGTTTTGATGGCAGGAATCTCGTTAGCCCCTCAAAAATATATCAATCCATAAATTAGCTGCAGCATTGTATTAAGCCGCAAGGGTCGAAGTCTGTGAAAAAAGTAGTGGCTTATAGACCGGAAATTACGGCAATAGGGATTTTGACACGTCATTTTGTACTGTTAACTAAGTATAAAAAACATAAATATGTGTTTGTTTCTTTCAAGTATGCCAGTTTAAGTTTTAAGAAACTCACACAGAAAGGCCCACGGTCGGGATTTGATCCAGCAACCTCCTCACCAAGAGGCAAAGCTCTCCCACAATGTAACTGATCAGAAACAAAGTCTTATCAGTTAAATCTACATTGGTCTTTGCCGCACACGACGACTAGCAGTTAGCTCACCAGTCCGATCAGATTCAAACTCTTTGGTTAAGAAGCCATCTACAACAGGTAAGATAACAAATGTTCATACCCGCTGCACAGAACCCACTTTCATAGATCGTAACTCTGTGACAAAGTCGCCCACATCACCTCTTTATTCAGTTTTTCCTTCTCCATTTGTTTTCTCTCCTTCTGTTTCTGTTGGATTTTAAAAAAAACAATGAGTTCTAATGCAGATCATTTCTTCAAGCAGCTCGTGGAGTTTTATAAAGTGTCACCTGTTTCTTCAGCCGCTTCTTCTCAGCTTTTTCTTTGCTCTTTTTAGCTTCTTGTAATAATCTAGCTTTCCGTTCAATATCCTTTAAAAACAGTAAAAAACAAAAGACGTTAACACGAGCCCGCCTCACCTCGCGTCAGCTTATGTAACTTTCACAGCACAAAGGTGAACGTACGCTCTCCTTGGGCTGAACTTTCAAAGAGGGCGAGCCGGACGAGCTACGGGCTGAAGAATAACTCAGCGAAGGTTGAAAGATGGAGCTGGACGACCTGGAGTGGTTCCTACTTAATCTTCTACCATCTTGGTATCCATAGAAACTGTTACGTTGGTGGGACCAGCTGTCATGATCGTCCACGTCTAGCTCATCGTCATCGTACTCAAAACCTGTTAGGAACAAGCGTGTTCATTTAAAACAATACACACACACAAACACACAATTATCCTGATGTTTGACAGCAATTAATTCTGGATGAGATTTTCTTTAGTGGGTATCCCCTTACCAAGAAAGCCATATGACAGAATCCTTTGAATACGGCGGGTCTCAAACATACCCACAACTCTTTGCTAAACACGAAAGAGAGACGAGTTAAAGGCAGTGCAGAGTTGTTCAGTCATTACAATCAGAACCACACTATCATTATCTGAAACTGCTCTGGTTGGAAGGAGCTGCAGCTGACTGCAGATTACATCACAGAAACAAAACACCCTTTTAAGTTTCACTTTCCTTTACAGAGAAAAACTCATCTCACCAGGTTTGTTTTTACAGAGGAGCTTCTTTGCACAAAAACTCAGCTGTTGCTGATTGAAATAGTTGATTTAACAACACTATGTGTTGGGGTTTGCCCTCAGCCACCACTGCACCAGGTTGCAACTGAACAGCTCTAGAAATGGCTGAGTTATTGTAGGTTTTCCCTTTTAGCTAAGGCGGCCATCTTGGATTTTTTATTCGGATTCAGTAAGTGATGGGGGACGTTCTCAGCTATAAAACTCGCCAAATTTCAGCTCTATATGTGTGAAAATAGCTGCCTTTTAAATGTAGCTTTGGCAGCCATCTTGATTATTTTTTGAATTCATTATTTATTGGGCGCTGCTCTCAGCTACCACCAAATTTAAGCTTAATATCCAATAAAAAAAGGCAGATTTACAGTATTTTTCTTTAACTCGGGTTAACTCGAGTGGCCATCTTGGATATTTGATTTGCAACGAGTCTATGAAAAATAAATAAAAATGGCGTCTTTGTTAGCAAATTACATCGCCATGGTAATTTGAAATGTCAATAAAAGTAACAGCACACTATTTGTGGGGGGTACACGTTGCGATTCGGGCCGCATTAAAGTTGACGAAAGGGTAAGATATAAAGTTAAGAAACCCTTTGTCAGGTGGCTGCTTTACTAGGCAGGCCCTAGCCTGGCCCTCGCCATTCCTACGCAGCTCCGCTCAATTCTCATTTCCCTTCACTGCTGGGTCTGGCATTTCTCCCATCCACAAGGATGTCTCCGGTAGGTTTTGACCGGACCAATCAGAGAACAGAAGGCGGAGTTTTGAACGACGTCGACTGACGTCGTCATTCAAAATGGCTGCCGCCACGAAGGAATTTTCAATAAAACAAGGTAAAAAACTATTATTTCTCTGCTGAGAAAAAATAGATTTCATAGCTGACGTTATATCAGAAGTGTTCCTGAGCAATCAGAGAGCAGAAGGCGGAGTTTTGAACGATGTCGACTGACGTCGTCATTCAAAATGGCTGCCGCCACGAACGAATTTTCATCAAAACAAGGTAAAAAACTATTATTTCTCTGCTGAGAAAAAATATAGTTCATAGCTGACGTTATATCAGAAGTGTTCCTGAGCTTAACAGTTCCTAAATCAATTCACGAAATGGTCAAATCTGCTGGATATTAAATAGTTTCGGTTTGATATTTTCCAAACAGCCTCGGGTGCGCTACGAAAATAAATGATAAAAAATCGAATTTTATCTCAAATGTTTCATCTAGGCCAACAGTCAGTAAATTAAAGACATATAATTACACACTGGTGGCAGAAAAAATATCCACCGAGTGGTTTCTGAGCAATTTATCTGATAGCCTGGACCTCGTCAGGCTAAACTAACAAAACTCTGCCTCCTGTTCTCTGATTGGTCCATTCAAAAATCTCCAGGAGAAATCGTTGTCTATGGCAGAGATGCCAGACCCTAGTCCAAAGCGAAGTGAAGGACAAGGGTCTGGTATCAACCAGGCTAGGCAGGCCCTATTATTTTGTTTTTGCTTTAAATGAATTAAATCCAGCTGTTACGGCACCAGATTTTCACAGTTAAATAATAAATACAGGAAATCAAACATTTCACCGTAGCTTAAAGTAAAACATTGTTATTAACCGTCGCCCAGAGACAAATATTTTCATTACAACTCTTCTTTAATCAGATCTGGGAAACCAGTAAACAAACTTGGTGCCAAAAATCAATCTAGTTAGTCAAGTTTATGTAATTGGCACTACCTTTGGGATTAACAGCTATTAAATACAATTTGCAAGCAAAATTTAATAATAAAATTATAAAAACTGTTACTTGAAGTGGAGCTTCATCCTTTAGGACTAAATATAGCTACAAATTAAAAGGTGTAGCAGCTGAAGTACTACTGTACAGTAGTTTGGAAGGATTCTTGATCACTTAAACAAATTAAGGCATGAACAGTTTAGAAAATAATGGTTTTTAATGGTTTTTACATCACATTTGAAACAAACTGTTTATTTGTGGACGTCCAGTTAGAGAAGTTTTGGTTTGATTTAATATTTAAAGCATGTTTAAATGCTTTAAATCAGGACTAAGTAAATACACATCATTTTTTGTTACATCCTCTTAGGCAAAGATAAATGCAGCTGGGAGGAAAGTGCAGTTGTTTTTAATGAAAAGTAGTCAAACACTTGTCTAAGCTCAGTATGTGGACTGTTTTTAAAACAGCAGGCATGTGGAATTTATAAACAGACTGCTGGAAGAATAAACTTAAAAATTACCACGTGGATTGACTGAGTCAAGTTACTTGAATTTATAAAAAATGAAGTCTGCTTTATGTTGAGTTGCTTTGACTGTGGACAGCTGTTTTGTTGCCAGATAAACTAAGCAGCTGCTTCTCAAGGCCGTTCCTGACTTTTATCAACTTCAACCTCAGCAGAAACAATTACTTACGATCATTTGAACATCCGTGAACTCTGAAAAACAAGACAGGACACAGATGTTTTAAACTCGGCTCGTTTCAGTGTGAAATGACAAGTTCAGACATTGAGCCGTAAACAATTTAAGTAGAGCAAACTTAGCCTATTAGCTAACAGAGCGCCTCGAATAAACATTTCTTACCGGATTCATCTGTAAATACCTGCATGTTTCAGTAAGGCGCGTCCGGCCGCCACGTCTTTTATACTCCTCAATTGTACTAAACACTGCCTGAAGTTACATTACTAAATCTAATTTTAGCAGCTCCACTGCTTTTTCCTGTCTGCGTTTCCGCAGCAGGAACAAACTGGCGCCGCCGCGGCGCATGCGCAATGTGACATGAACTGTTGTCGCCCCCTGCAGGTCATTCTTATAACAAGGATTCAAGGTTCTTTGAAATTATGTACCGGTACAGTACAGGGTCCCAGTAACATCCAACAAAAACATTAAAATGTAAAAAAAAAAACAGTAATAAGATCTAAGATATGAACTATGATGAACGTTAATAAAAATACACTAAGCACTAATAGCATAGAAACAATACACTGAACAGTAGGGCTGTGTAATACTGTATCGATTTTGCGATATATATCGATTTTTTTTTCTTTCCTAGAAAAAAAATCGATATTCATCCGCGATATCATCACTGTGCAGAGAAGTGCACTTCTCCCAGAGCACGTCGATCAGATTCTATTTCTAAACAAAAATCTGAGGAGAATGTAGCTCACTTGGTCTGCGGAGTAGACTTTCTGTTTAGAGTTCACTTATTAGTCAGGGTCTATCTGCTCTGCTAAGATGGGTGCATTTGAAGTTAAATGTTCTTCATTACTTGAATTATAGACTGTTTTGGAGAAGTCATATTACTGTTTACTTACCAAGCACTTAGAGTGATTCCTTCAGATGTTAAGTGTCAAGGTTAAAAAGGTTTCAAACTATTCAGAGCAGGGCACTTGGTGCACTTTATTTACTTTACAAATGCATGTAAGCTACAGTTTTTACTGTTTCAATTAAAAGAAACATGTTTTCTCACCACTTCTTTGATTCATTTTGTCCAGCTGTCGACTTTAGGTTTGTGTCCATGTCCAACCAGAGCCAAGTATTGTGTAGTTGGTGCTTTTAATCAGTTTTCAGTTAAATTAATTAAATCCAAGTCTATAACAGTCACAAAATGTCACAAAAATCACTCTGTCCCTTTAAAATCTTTCAGAAAATCGCAAAAGTGTATTGAATTGTATCGTTTGCTGAATATCACAATATATATCATATCGTGAGCAGAATATTGTGTATCGTATCGTGAGATTATTGTATCACTACAGCCCTACTGAACAGCAGCACGAACATGAGTCTGTGTGAGCAGATGAGTACGAATGAACACAGTAACGCAAAATAGATCTGCAGCAACAGGATGTGATTTTTCATTATCCTGGTTAGAGAGTCATGAGTCTAACAACAGGTAATGATGGAAAGCTACTACCGGTAATTAAATTAAATTCAGTTTATTGATTGTGGTCATCTCAGGACACTGAACAGAAACAGACCCATACATATAAAGTCAGTTATTAACATTATTTATCTAAGGAGCCAACTGATAAAGTTAAATTCTTATTAAAACATTTGACGACACGACAGCTGTAAAACTTACTTGACTCTTGAAACATTTTGAAACATGATTACATTTATAAAATTTGTTATATAAAAAACAACAAATAAGTATTTTATGTTGAATTGTGACATAATTACCGGTAAATTAAACTGTTCACGTATTTATGTGTTCAAATTAAGAGTAGCCGCACAAAATCACAGACTCAAGGCGATTGTTGCAATGGGCATTTATTGCCGGCATGTCTTCATTTTGTCCACCCTCACCGACCTATCTCCACACTAACTTCTTAACACATTAAAGCCAGACTCCAAACGCCTTAAGAACTGATAAAGTAAAATAAAATACAAAGGTATATCACTAAACTTAAAAGTTAGTCATGGAGTTCCTCAGGGTTCATTGCTTGGACAAATACTATTTTCCTTATACAGTATATGCTTCCATTAGGTAAAGTTATTAAACGGAATGGGATGAATTTCATTGTTATGCTGATGATACACACACAGTTATATTTGTCCATGAAACCCAGTGAAGCCAATCAGTTACATAGACTACAATACAAGCATGTCTTAGAGATGTAAAAGATGTCAAGACCAGCTTTTTCCAGCTCCGTCTGCTCTCCAAAGTCAAGTCATTTCTCAGCCGTGGTGATCTGGAGAAGGCCATCCATGCCTTTGTGACCTCCAGACTTGATTATTGTAATGCTTTGTATGTTGGTATTAATCAATCCTCCATCTCCCGTTTACAGCTTGTACAGAACTCTGCCGCGCGCTTTTTGACCAACACACGAAAATATGAACACATCACTCCTGTCCTCTCTACACTGGCTCCCGGTTCAGTTCAGGATACAGTTCAAGCTGCTCCTGTTTGTTTTCAAAGCTCTGAATGGACTTGCACCTCTGTACATCTCAGAACTTTTGAAAGCCCATCAGCCCGGCAGAGATTTACGATCTGCCAGTCAACACCTGCTGGAGGTGCCTCGCTCAAGGTACAAACAATGGGGAGACCGGTCATTTTCTGTTGCCGGCCCAAAAGCCTGGAACAGTCTCCCCCTTGAGCTGCGTGCCACCTCTGATCTGACTCTGTTCAAAACCAGACTGAAGACCCACTTGTTCAAAAAAGCTTTCAGTGTGTAACTTTTATTACTTTTGGTATTTTAGTATGTAGCATTTTTATTTCCATTGCCTTCTTTTATTGCTGTTGTTTCTTATTCTATTTTCATTGATTTATTGTTCCAGTTTATTCATCTTTTTATCCTGTTAAGCACCTTGGTCAATGCAAGGCATTGTAGGAAGGTGCTATACAAATAAAGTTTATTATTATATTATTATTATTATTATAAAAACCAGGATGACCCTTAATTTTTGTCCTTTTGAATACAGACAAGACTGAGGTTTTCGTTTTTGGACTTGAACATCTTAGGAATTAATTTTTCATGCTTTCGCCCTCCTTGGACGGCATTAATCTGGCCTCTAGTTTTAATGTTAAAAATCTTGGGTGTCATTTTTGATCAGGACATGTCTTATAATATCCACCACATTAAAAACTTTACTAGAACCGTCTTCTTCCACCTGCGTAATATCGCTCAAATTAGATCTAGTGTAAAAATGATGCAGAAAAACTGGTTCATGCATTTGTAATATTTAGATTGGATTATTGCAATGGTTTATTATCTGGGTGTCCAAATACTTCTTTAAAAAGTCTTCAGTTGATCCAAAATTGTTGCTGCCAGTCTTAACTGGAATTAGTAGGAGAGATCATATTTCTCCAGTTTTAGCTTCTCTCCACTGGCTCCCTGTCAAATCCAGAAATGCTCTCAACAACCTAGCTCCATCTTATATTAGATATCTTATTGTTCCATATTTTCATTACAGAGCACTTGACTCTCAACCGCAGGCTTACTTGCAATAGGGAATGGGAGGCAGATCTTTCAGTTATCAGACTCCTCTCTTGTGGAACTAACTTCTAGTTTCTGTCTGTGAAGCTGACACATTGTCCAGTTTTAGGACTGGACTTAAGACTTTCCTTTTTCATAAATCCTATAGTTAGGGTTGGCTTGTTATGCTGCTATAGGCTCAGTCAGACTAATGGAGGACAAACTGATATCATTTCCTAAAATGAATTGTTAAAATTGAATAGTTTTCATGTGATACTATTTATATCTTAACATGTGATTCTCTACCTAGCGTTGTGTATCTGTTTCTCCTTCCTGTTCTTCTCAAACCCAGCCGGTCAAAGCAGAAGGCCGCTTGTCCTGAACCTGGTTCTGCTAAATGTTTCTTCCTCATGAGGGAGTTTTTCCTTTCTACAGTCGCCTTCATGCTTGCTCAAGATGAGTTTCTGCAATGAAGTTAAACTCAAAGCAGTCTGCTTCTCAGATAGTGTTAACTTGCTTTCTGTTCAGTGCCCTGAGATGACTTCTGTTGTGACTTGGCGTTATACAGTATAAATAAACTGAGTTGAATTGTACAAGCCCAAAACCAGAAAAGTTGGCACGTTGTGCAAATCGCAAATAAAAACAGAATACAATGACTTGCAAATCTTTTTCAACCCATATTCAACTGAATAGAATGCAAAGACAATATATTTAATGTTCGAACGGAGAAACTTTATTTTGTTTTGCAAATAACCATTAACTTAGAATTCAATGGCAGCAACACATTGCAAAAAAGTTGGCACAGGGACATATTTACCACTGTGTTACATCGCCTTTCCTTTTAACAACACTCAGTAAACGTTTGGGAACTGAGGAGACCAATTTTTGAAGCTTTTCAGGTGGAATTCTTCCCCATTCTTGCTTGATGTACAGCTTAAGTTGTTCAACAGTCCGGGGTCTCCGTTGTCGTATTTTACGTTTCATAATGCGCCACACATTTTCAATGGGGGACAGGTCTGGACTGCAGGCAGGCCAGGGGAGGACCCGCACTCTTTTGCTACGAAGCCACGCTGTTGTAACACGTGCAGAATGTGGCTTGGCATTGTCTTGCTGAAATAAGCTGGGGCGTCCATGAAAAAGACGTCGCTTGGATGGCAGCATATGTTGCTCCAAAACCTGTATGTACCTTTCAGCATTAATGGTGCCTTCACAGATGTGTAAGTTACCCATGCCTTGGGCACTAATGCACCCCCATACCATCACAGATGCTGGCTTTTGAACTTTGCGCCTATAACAGTCCTGATGGTTCTTTTCCTCTTTGGTCCGTAAGACACGACGTCCACAGTTTCCAAAGACAATTTGAAATGTGGACTCATCAGACCACAGAACACTTTTCCACTTTGCATCAGTCCATCTCAGATGAGCTCGGGCCCAGCAAAGCCGGCGGCGTTTCTGGATCTTGTTGATGAATGGCTTTTGCTTTGCATAGTAGAGCTTTAACTTGCACTTACAGATGTAGCGACGAACTGTAGTTACTGACAGTGGTTTTCTGAAGTATTCCTGAGCCCATGTGGTGATATCTTTTACACACTGATGTCGGTTTTTGATGCAGTACCGCCTGAGGGATCGAAGGTCACGGGCATTCAATGTTGGTTTTCGGCCTTGCCCCTTACGTGTAGTGATTTCTCCAGATTCTCTGAACCTTTTGATGATATTACGGACCGTAGATGGTGAAATTCCTAAATTCCTTGCAATAGCTCGTTGAGAAAAGTTGTTCTTGAACTGTTCGACAATTTGCCCACGCATTTGTTCACAGAGTGGTGACCCTCGCCCCATCCTTCTATGTGGATGACTGAGCATGTCAAGGAAGCTGCTTTTATACCCAATCATGGCACCCACCTGTTCCCAATTTGCATGTTCACCTGTGGGATATTCCAAATAAGTGTTTGATGAGCATTCCTCAAATTTCTCTGTCTTCTTTGTCACTTGTGCCAGCTTTTTTGAAACATGTTGCAGGCATCAAATTCCAAATGAGCTAATAATTGCAAAAAATAACAAAGTTTACCAGTTCGAACGTTAAGTATGTGGTCTTTGCAGTGTGTTCAATTGAATATAGGTTGAAAAAGATTTGCAAGTCATTGTATTCTGTTTTTATTTGCGATTTCCACAACGTGCCAACTTTTCTGGTTTTGGGCTTGTACAAAATTTTATGAGGCAAATAAACAATTAACAAAGAAAACGCAAATAAGATAAATACCTCGTTGTCTGATGTGAAAAGAGGTTCTTTAGTCTTTAGAAGTCACGTTTACATCACTTCTACTTTAAACCTCATTTAGCTTAGCTTTCACAGCATGCGCAGGTTCCCTCTTTTACACACTTTAAATCTCCGGGGCGTTCTAACAAGCTCTCGCGAGATTATGCCAAGTTCACGCGAGACCGTCGTCACTGTGAGTGACGTCATCTTAAAGTGAACGGATCACATTTTCTTGCCCATTGAAGTAAAACAAGAGGACCAGACTTAGCTTTTTTAGATTTTTCTACCTGGATTATTGAGCATGCATCAGGGTAAAACAAGATATATTTTACTTAAATTTACACAGTATGAAATAAGTTTTAACTATTTACAGATGTCATTGACGTATTTATGCATCATGAACCTTTTATTTTTAAACAACAGTTGGGCAGCACGGTGGCACAACTGGTAGAGCTGCTGCCTCTCAGCGAGAAGGTTGCCGGTTCAAATCCCGGTCCGGGGCCTTTCTGGGTGGAGTTTGCATGTTCTCCCCGTGCATGCGTGGGTTTCCTCCGGGTACTCCGGTTTCCTCCCACAGACCAAAAAACATGCTTGTTAGGCTGATTGGTGACTCTAAATTGACCCTAGGTGTGAGTGAGAGAGTGGATGGTTGTTTGGTGTGAGTGAGACAGGTCCCTCTTGTAAATGAGTCCCCGTGTCTCAACGAGGCTAGTCTGTATAAATAAAGGTTGAATGAATGAATGAACAGTTAGGACTGATGAAATGTTTGAGGTTCTGGTGGTCAAACTTCAATATCGAATTTCAAGTATTTTAAAAGTACAGTATTGCATCATTCTGAAAAGTTTTGGTCGTTTTCAGGCCCAGTTTCAGCTAA
>JBBPBX010010953.1:24866-56904 GCA_038048925.1 Garcialebias charrua | reverse complement strand
ACAGGAGAGGGCTCAGCACACATCCTTGAGGAGATTAGCAGAGCTTAACTTGCTAAACGTGAAAAGTTCACAATTCAAAACTTACCCGATATCCCGACTTCCTCACTGGCACTCCGCCAGGCAAGGTCCTTTTTATTTCTCCTCCATACTTGAACACGACTTCGCGGGTTATTTCCGTGTCTCACAAACAATACGTCACACAGTTGCGCAACACCCGTCCCCTCGTTACCGCGTCACATAGCTGACTCCCTCTCTCTCCTCCCCGACTCTCCCTGATTGGTTGACAGACGCGTTGAACGGCGAAATCTTCGACATTTTCAAGTCGAGCTGTGGAGGCTGCCGCAGGCTCACGTGCACGGAAAACGCTCAGCCGTCCCTTCCACACTGCTCGAAATGGACGTGACGCGCGACCCCTGGAGGCGCGTCCCCCATTGACTTTGCATGTAAACCGGACGTTCCTGTAGCTCAAAACGCGTTCGGTCTGGACGTACCATTAGAACAACACTCAAAAACCACAGTAAACAGTCTCTGATACTGATGGTGAACATTTTCCACTTCCTGTTTTCCATTAAGCAGGTGTGGGGATAACCAAACACATAAGGAGGTATTCTCCGACTACTTATCCAGGACTCCCAGTACTGAATGAGTCATAGAAAAAGTAGAAACATCTCGTAGATAAAAACGGATGAAAGAACAGGGCGAGCTCCACGCCGCCGCTAAACAGATGTCGCTGACCGACATCCCACCGTGCAGAGCTGTAGAGGAAGCCATCGCTCGCGTGGAATGTGCTCGTAGAGACGTAGGAGGCTCCTCTCCAGCAGCTTTGTAGGCCTCTGTTATGGCTTCGCACAGCCAGTGAGAGAGTCGTTGTGAGGACAGAGCACGACCAGCTGAATTGTCCCTATAATGAACAAACAGATTTTGAGAGTGATGTACACCCGCTGTGCGAGCCTCATAACATCTAAGTGCTCTGACCGGGCATAATAAATGTGACCTAGCATCTTCCTCTGATGCATGAGGAGGGAGATGGAACCCACTCAGTGATATTGTCTGTGATCTAAAACTATTGGTGATAGACTTTGGTATGAAGGCCGGGTTAGGCCTCAAAGTTGCAGAGCTGCCATCAGGTTTAATTTGTAAACAAGATGGAGCCACGGAAAGTGCACAAATGTTGCTCACCCTTTTTGCAGATGTGAGTGCTAACAGCAGGGCAGTTTTAATGGACAAAAACTTCATTGTCACCTCCTCTAGCGGTTCAAATGGAGCTTTAGTTAAAGCGCCTAGAACTAAGGTCAAGTCCCACTGGGGGGTGAGGTCACGCTTCATGGGTCTATGGCGTCTTAACGCCCTTCAGGAAACGTTTCATCATAGGGTGATTGAATAATGTCCTGTCACCAAACCCTTTGTGACACGATGAGATAGCAGCAGCATATACTCTAATGGTGCTGAAAGCTAAGTTTCTCTCCAACAGTAGTTGAAGAAATGACAAAACACAGCCAATTTCACATGCTATGGCTTCAATGTCTTTTTCCCTGCACCACTGCTGAAAAGCTGCCCACTTAGACGCATAAAGCGTTGTTGTGGATGAAGCTCGAGCATCCTGTATCGTTTGGACTACAGCTGGGATGAGGCCTAAATTTGTTAGGCGGCGCCACTCAGCTTCCAGGCCCAGAGGCGTTGGCCTATCTCTGGGAAGTGCCTGATCGCCCCCCCTGCTTGGAGAAGTGCATCTTCTCTCCATGTTAGCTGCAGGGGACTGTCCACTACCAAGCGCTGCAGGTCTGGGAACCAAGGAGCATATTTGCGCTCTGGAGCCACGAGGATGAGTGACAGCTTCTCTTCCCGGACTCGCTCCAGCACCCGTGGTACGAGTGGTACTGGTGGAAAAGTGTATAACCTCTTTTCTGACCACTATCTGTGCGCAAAAGCGTCTACCCGCAGTGGAGGATTATCCCTGGGGTTCAGTGAGAACCAGAGAGAACACTGAGTGTTGTTCTGGGTTGCAAAAAGATCTATTTCTGCACGACCGAACCTAGCCCAGATCTGATTTATTATGTCTGAGTGGAGGGTCCAGTCCCCGTGACGTGGCTCCCCTCTCGACATGATGTCTGCTCCCACATTCAACACCCCAGGGATGTACACTGCTTTCAGTGAGAGCAGGTTCTGATGAGCCCAGAGCAGCAGTTGTCTGGCAACGTGCAGCGACTGAGCTGAACGAGATCCTCCCTGACGATTTATGTACGATGCTGCCACCTGGTTGTCTGTGTGCACCAGTACATGCTGCTGTTGAACCAGAGGAGTAAAGTGCTGTATCACTTTCTGGACTGTCATTAGCTCCAGAACGTTTATGTGGAGGTGAGTGTGGTTTGGCCACCTTCCTCCTACCGATTGGGACTGACACGTTCCCCCCATCCCATTAGACAGACAGAATTTGCCAAGATACAAACTTGGTTTAAAATAAATAAATTATCATTAAATCTAGAAAAAACTAATTACATGATATTCGGTAATAAAAAGAAAACTGTTGATGTTCCACTCAAAATTGAGGATGTTGAGATTTGTAGAGTGAGTGAGGTGAAGTTTTTGGGTGTTATCATTGATGACAAACTGACATGGAAACAACACATAAATTCTGTAAGAATAAAAATAGCTAAATCGATTGCAGTACTGTACAAAGTCAGAGACCTATTGAATGATAAAGCTCTGTATTTGTTGTATAACACAATCATTGTTCCACACTTAATCTATTGTATTGATGTTTGGGGGAATGCGTGTAAAACAATCACAAAACCTATTTTTGTATTACAGAAAAGAGCCGTAAGAATTATCACTAGAAAGCATTACCGTCATCCATCAAGTACATTATTTTATCAACTAAAGTTATTGAAGTTCCATGATTTGGTAGACTATAATATTTTATCAGTTATGTATAGAGCTCAAAATAATGCATTACCTTTAAATATCCAAATGCACTTTGTTAAAAGACAAAGTTGTTATAATCTTAAGGGGACAGAGTTGTTTGTAAAACCACAATTCAGAACCAGTTTGAAGGGACGTTCTACCTCAATTCAGGGAATTAGATTATGGAATGGCTTGGAGAATGTAGTTAAAAATGCCAAGTCAATGTTTACATTTAAAAAAATGATCAAAACAAATGTGTTAAAAAAATATATGAAATAGCGTAATGTGTATTGTATTAGTTAGAAAATTAGAAAGAGTTAGTCATTTTGTACTGTTGGCTGAAGATTATTATTGTTTAATCTGATTGTTGGAAAAAGTTGGTTGAAGATTATTATTGTTTACATGGTTGATTATTGTTGTTTAATCTGATTGTTGGAAGTAAGGGGCAGATATAATAAGATTTATTCTTCTTTCTGCTACCTTTCATTTTTTTACATTTTGTACACAATCATTTATGAGATTGTCTTGTATTGTTTCTTTTGTAAAAAAAATGAACAAATTTAATAAACATAAACATTAGAGAAGCATCTGTGAACACGTAGGTGTGGTCATGGAGACACCCTCCTTCAGGATGCGGGTGTTTCCCCAGTGATGTAGGTCCGCTTTCACGGATGGGGGATCCAGCACCATCCTGCGCTTCTGGTGCACCGGGTCCACGTGCAGGCGGGCAAACCAGCGTTGGATCGATCTCATGTGTAATAAACCCAAATTTATCACAACATATGTGGCTGCCATCAGGCCTAATAGCCGCATAATTGTTGCTGCCGTCACCACCTTTCCCGGCTGGACGCGTTTCAGCTGAGCTCTCAGATCGGCTGCTCTCTGCTCTGACAGACGCGCTCTCATCGAGCGTGAATCCAGCTCTATCCTGAGGTAAACGATGGATTATGCTGGGATGACTGAGCTTTTCATCCAGTTTACAGCGAACCCCAGGTCCAGCAGGTGCTCTGCCAGCACTCTGGTCTGGGCTGCTGCCTCTTCTCTCGATTTGCTTAAAATGAGCAGATCGTCCAGATAAAAAAGAATTCTCATCCCTGCTGAGCGAAGTGGGCGTACCGCCGCTTCCACACACTTTGAGAAAGTCCGGGGCGCAAGCGAGTACCCGAAGACGAGTCTGTTGAACTCGAACTGGCTCCCCTGGAAGGAAAACCTCAGGTATTTCCTGTGCTGAGGGATGATGCTGACGTGCCAGTAAGCATCCTTCAAATCCAGGGATGTGAACCAGTCCCCCTGGTGGACATTCCTCAGCAGCTGTTTTATTGTGAGCATATGAAACCCTCTCTCCATAATTGATTTGTTGAAAACCGACAAATCCAAAACTGGTCTCGAGCCCCCTTTTTTCTTGGGAACGAGAAAATAGTGAGAATAAAACCCTTTGTTCTGTTCTCCCTCTGCCACCTTGGAGATCACTCCCTTTGTCAGCATTTCCTGAATTTCTGACAGCAGGGAGGAGTTTTGTTTCGTGTCTGATAGCACTGTTTTCAGGATCCCCCTGAACGGTGGTGGTTTTGCAACGAACTGGAGCGCATAACCTTTCCTTATGAGCTTGTCCAACCATTTGTCCAAGCTGCATTTTTTTTGCCACTGCTCGTATCTTCTGCTCAGTGGGAGCACGAGGTCTCGCTGTCTCGTGCACATCATGAGCGTCAGCCAATCGATGGGGCCTCCCTCCGTTACCCTGGTAACCCACTAGGGCCCCGCCCGAAAAGGACTGGCTTACTGCGTCAGTGACGTGTTTCGTCCCTGCGTCTGACGTCACGTTTGTTGTGGCGGCGAGCACGCGCTCTGGTGACGCGCTGCTCTTGTTGGGCACTGCTCGTCTTTTTGGCGGCGGTGCTCGTTCATTTTGAGTAGTTTGTCTTTTGTTACCTCGTTTGGAGCTGTTCTCGAGCTGTGAAGAGGTGGCGTCACTCATGTACGTGGAACACCAGTTAAACACGTGATGAGACGGTAACAGAGCTCTGCTAGCCTGCGCGTGAGCAGAGCTAGCGTCACGTGACTCAGAATGTGAAGCAGCGAGCTGTGGTTTCTACACAGCTTCGTCTGCGCAGCACGGGGTTCAATAAACATGGCGTCTGGATTAGGGGTGGGCGATATGGCTCAAAAATTATATCGTGATATTTCAGAGTATTATCACGATAACGATAAATTTCGTGATATAACCTAAAAAAAAAAATCAAATGTATTTATTTGACAAAATTAACTTAACATGTTGCTTTGCAGTATTATATAAAATTTTTAAAAACAACAAGGGGTAATTTTACTGAAATTACTTTATTTAGTAAAGTATTTAGTCTCCAAGTAAAACTACACCTGCACTTTAGTTTTTGTGGTGGTTTTTTTATCTATATTTTGTGCAGACTTTTTCCAATCTAAATAACAATCATTTTTAAAGTGCAGGTGTAGTTTCCTAAAACAACTAGCCTAAATAAAATGAAGTTTGTGTCATTCCTCTGATTCATTTTTTTAACGGATCTGTCTCTGATGGAGTTGTAATGTATACAGCAGTGTTGTGCATGTATATTACAGAGTGCCAGTGAACGCACCGCCAGTGAGAGCGTGACGTAGGCGCGCAGGTTCGGGTGTGAAAGAAAGTCAGAGAACGGAGCGGTGGAGGATCATGCAGTCTGTTAAGTGTATTTGTGCAGCTTAAACAATAAAGCAACGTCTGCTATAAACCAGCAAGGTTATTGAGCGTGCAGAGAAACATCACAGGAGTGACTGTGGAGCCGCGCGTGTTTGTAACACAGTTTACAGCGAGGACACGGCTGCTCAGAGCGGAGCGGGGCGGGGGGGACAGCTGTCTGCCTGCAGAGCAGGGGGAGAGAAGCTGAGACGCGCGCGCGTTGTTTTTAACATTTTAGCAGTAACTAATTAGCGTTTTACACCAGTACAGACTGGAGGGGATGTGCGCAGTTGTTTAAAGCGCTCGGGTGTTAAGGGGCGGGGCGCCCTGACGTATTACGTCATGAAATTAGCATATCATGATATAAGATTTTTGCCCGGGCAAGCTTTTTATACCGGTATTACCGGTAACGATATGATATGGCTCAGCCCTAGTCTGGATGTTTAATTACCTTTTCGTGTTTTCTGCTGGGCAGTGCTGAAGCCGGGCCAGCGTCATTTGATTTTATGAGAGGCAGCGGGCGGTTTTTTTTTACCCGGCTCTGACTGCACTTTAACAGGTTCACCAAACATGAAACATTTATTTGTTACCTTATTTGAGCTGCTTTTAGTCGAGGACACCTGACAGCCGTAGGCTAGTCTGTCTGTGGTGGGAAGCATGTGTGCATGTGCGGCTGTGGGGTTATTCGTCCCCACAGACAAGCCTGAAACATGAGAGAAAACATTTTTTGAAACATTTTTCCCTTTTATTTCTACCTCTTTACACACGCTCCCCGCAACGAGTCATTTCTTTGTAGACGGTCGTTTGTAGGGCTGATGCTGCTGCTGACGTGGCTGCTGCTGCCTTTGTCCGCCCCAGGCCTGGTGTCCGCTGCCTCGTGGTGCGCGTTGGGCCCCGTCCCATGGCCGCTGCTGCTGCTTCTCTCTGTATGGAGCTGGCTGCTGGGCTGGTCGAGAGCCCGCTGCTGCTGCTGTGGATTGTCTAAAATGTTGCCTCTGGTCTCGGCGGTCCCTCCACCCGTCCGGGCATCGAGCTGGCGGTTGGGTTGACATAAAGCTGTGCACCATCTCGGCGACTTCGTCCTTCTTCTTAAACTTTTCCACCAGCTCCTTCAAGTTGGTGCCAAAAAGTTCCTCCGCCGACACCGGTCCCTCTAAAAGTTCTTTTTGCAGCCGGTCCGGCAGAGTTGGTGCGTGCTTTAGCCACGTCGTGCGATGCACCATCTGGAGCAAGACCGCCACTCGAGACCAACACACTGTGGATGCGGCACTGAGGTTTAGGATGACGTCCGCCGCCTTCCCCATCGCGCTTGCCGTCTCCTCTGGCAGGTTCGGGTCCTCAGCCAGCTTGGAGATTTGGTATGCTAACAAGGCTGTGTTGTTGCTAGCTGCTCCGGCTTGGGCCGCTAGCTGGTGCGCGCGGCCAGTTAGCTGTAGCACCGTTTGGTCGTGGCGCCCGCTGGGGATCGGCCTGTGGTCCGACCTGGCAGTTTTTGCCCCGAACACCTCCGTGAGGCTCTGCTCCAGTGGGGGCACAGACGGGAAGGTCTTCTCCGTGAAGCCCTCCACTCTCGTGATTCCCGCAAAGTATGCTGCTGGGGCCTTGATTTTCGCGGGCGCTGCAGCAGCCTCGTTCCAGAGTGCCGTCACGGCCGGGAAGCGAGGCCAGACTGGGTCTGGGCGTCGCTGCGACGTGGTGCCGAACCTCAAGCCCGCTAGCTCGTTAGGCCTAGGCGGAGAAGGGGTTGGCACAGACAGGCCTTTCAGCGCGGCCGCTCCGTGGATGATGGAGGGCAGGTCCTGCATCAGGGAGCCCGTCGTTGGGAGAGGGGTGTCCGCCGGCCGCGACTGGGAGAGGACCTCGGAGCATTCGCTCGTACAGTCCTCGTCCGAAGCTTCGCTCTCCAGGAGGGAGGGAGCGGCGCTTTGCACGCCACTCACTTCCCCGCGGTCCGTCGCGACCGCTCCGCTCGGAGGTCGGTGGGTCTGTCCAGCGGAGTCTGGTCGCGGAGAGTCCATTTGTCGTCTCCGATGGGACTGAGCACTTCGACGCTCTCGCTCGCTCTTGGGCAACTTGGCGCAGGAGAGGCACGTGAGGATTGCGTGCTCGGTTCCCAGGCAACCCTCGCAGACATCGTGCTCGTCAAAGCTGTAGATCATGCCAGCTTTGCATTGAGGACAGATTCTTGCCATTTTGATGATATTCGTGATGAAGTTCTCTCAGGATTCAGACGAAGGTTCTCAGTTGAAGGCTGAATGATGAAAGAGGTGGAGTCACCAGGGTCGAAGGGTAATATCGACCCGAGGGGTGGGCCCATCCGGTAGGTGGGCGTGGACTAAAAGGTTTTCAGTAGGGCGCTGACGCGCGGGAGAGATATCCAATAAGCGGAGCTAAAGGGCGGAGCTAATTACGAAGATAGAACAGCGAACCTCACAGCTATATGCAGCTACATCCAGAGCAGGGGGCGAGCAGCGACAGAGTCAGTCCGACAGGAGGAGGCTTTTTTCGGACACATGAGCTAGAAACGGTCTGGAAGTGTCTCCCTAGCGGACAAAAGTGGTACTGCACCATTTTTTGCCCAAAATGAAAAACGGCGAATCAGAGCCAAAAATGGGTCTAAAAATATGGGAAAAAATCCATAAATAACACGCTTCGGTGTATAATACGCAGGACATTCAAATGAGCAAAAAAACTGTGTGTTATAGACCGACGAATACGGAGCTAGTTAAAGCAAATGGTTAGATTAAAAAGTAGCAAAAGGCTAGTAGAATGGTAGCTAAAAGAGGCGGAGCAGTCACTAAAAGCTAAATGTAGCCTAAAAAGACACAAAATGTGCTGAAGCAGATTTTAAAGAGAACGATGTTTCTAAGGAATTGAAGAAAAAACATCTTCAATCAAATTTTAATATATAAAAGTTGTGTAAACCAAAACGCAGCTGCTAAATGAGCCAAATATTTTGATATAAGAACAGCTAAAATGCACAGTCTGGAGAAGTAAAACCACTCAAGCTGATCAGATGATTAACATAAAATATCGCTGCAGCTTCAACTTTATCAGCACCGAAGAGGTCCGAGCGGTTTCACAACAAAAGCCCAGCGAGCTCGCACAGATTCATCTTGTTCCTGTTTCCTCTGGCTGCAGGACGACCACAACAGACTGCTGACGAAGTACGCCGAGGCCGAGAACACCATCGATCGTCTGCGTCTGGAAGCCAAGGTAGTTCATCTGAAGATCCAAACAGAACCGTTCACTGCGGTGCTGAGCATCGGAGCAGAACCTGAAACGACACGTCTGTAACTGGCAGGTTCATTTATCACCGACCTCGTCTTCAGGTCACCTAAACAGCTGCAAAACCACGGCTTTTAAAGAATAACAGTAACACGGGGGGGGGTTATTGGGTAACAAAAGACTGAATTTTATTTTAAAAGAAAACACAAGTACACATGTTTTATACACTTTGTTCTCATCGCATACAAAACAAAAAGTTTTCATTTATGATCAGATCTCAGCTCCTCATAAAACAAATTTAAAGCTTCAGTATGTAGCTTTTTTTATGAACATATTTCTTCACTCTGTCACTACCTCCTGACAGACTGATGTTAGCCAGGTAATCTCTGAAAAAAAAATTAAAAAAAATATTGTCCCCTTGCTTCTCCAGGTGGTAAATAAGCATTTCTAAAAAGAAAAGGTGACCCGCCATTTTCCAGCCAATAAAAACAGAGTTTGTAACCAGCCAATAAAAACAGAGCTTGAATTTGAATCAGCCAATAAAAACAGAGCTTGAATTTGAAATTCAACAGACCACAAGGGGGCAGAGCCACATATGGCTCTGAGGGGGAGGGATCAGAATGCTTTGCCTGTTGAAAATATTTCTAAGTGCTGCAGTTCTACAGAAACTGCATACTGAACCTTTAACTCATCTTTACAATTTAATATTATTTCTGCACGACAACTAATTGTATGGTGAATAACATGAAACATCTTGGACAGAAAGAAAAGCATAAAAAAGACCAAGACTGGGAGTCGTGCTGCGCTTCAGGTCCAATCGTTCCTTTATGGTTTCAAAAGATAAACAACAGAATTTTACAGATAAATGCTGAACAAGAAAACAGAACATTAAAACTTCTCTTTTCACGCTATTTGATGAATGATGGATGGATGCTGCTCATACAGATGAATGTATGGATGGATGGATTTATGGATGGTTGGATGGAGTCTAAAGCAAACAAAACACGGTGGGCAGCACGGTGGCACAACTGGTAGAGCTGCTGCCTCTCAGCGAGAAGGTTGCCGGTTCAAATCCCGGTCCGGGGCCTTTCTGGGTGGAGTTTGCATGTTCTCCCCGTGCATGCGTGGGTTTCCTCCGGGTACTCCGGTTTCCTCCCACAGACCAAAAAACATGCTTGTTAGGCTGATTGGTGACTCTAAATTGACCCTAGGTGTGAGTGTGAGAGTGGATGGTTGTTTGGTGTGAGTGAGACAGGTCCCTCTTGTAAATGAGTCCCCGTGACTCAACGAGGCTAGCCTGTATAAATAAAGGTTGAATGAATGAAAAAAACACTTTTTTTACAAACCGTGCCTTTATTATTTTTTTAACGGCGTGTATTTCTGTAAAAAGTGTGAACTGTTAATTTCCAGTAAATGTTTGTATTCTGACGTTAAATTTGACCCCCCAAAAAAGTACAAATTTGACTCTGGAAACTTTAAAAATAAATCTTGTGTTGTGATCCTGCATTCCATAACCGAATTTACCAAAATTTTCAAGTTCTTTAAAAAGTTTCTCGGGGTTAAAATGTATGTCTGTAAAAATTGTGTGCGTTAAAGTTCAAGAGGGGAGCAACAATCTGACGGTCCAGGATCTTTACCGACTGAATATGATGAGAACGAACAGGTTTATAAATTATATTTTAAATTTCTGTTAAAAAATGTAGTGTTTTTATTCCGCAGAATAGAGCCGTAGAGAAGCAGCAGCTCAGATCAAGGCAGCCTCAGCCTCTCAGGGACAGAGCAGTAAGTCAGTAAACAGGAAGTGAATGATGTGTCTGATGAATCTGTTTTGTATTGTTCTTTTAAAATGAATAAATAAACATCAAATCAAAAAATCAGATGCTCAGACATGCAGTGAATGATCAGACAGGAAGTGAATGAGCTGTGCACAGCTCAAGCAACCACAGAGGCAGTAATGATTATAAAGGGTGATCGATCTTATTGTTAATTCACTAGATGTCCCAAAATTTGATTAAACAAAAAAGCAAATTTCTTTCCTGGACTGAAAACAACAGGAGAGAATGATCTTACATTTTAAGGCTGCCTACCAGGTCTTGATTTATAAACTAAACACTGCCAGAATGCTGGGGTGGGGTCCTCCCCCAGAGAATTTTGAAAAAAGTAGATGCCATTTTTTTTTTTACAAAGTTTATTCCAGTAGATTAACACAAAACAAAAGCTGTAAACTCAGTTATTATTGAAATCTCTGACTGCAACGTGTCCGTCTGCAGCTCTGCAGGTAAGGGACGGTTTGCCTCAGGAGGACAAATTAAGGTCTCTGATTGGTCAGTTGCTGACACGCCTACTGGATTGATTGACAGGTGGCACGGCTCGTGCAAAAAAACAACAACATAGGTTTACTGGCCCATTTAAGACTTGTAATTTATTCCATAATATTTTGGTGTTTCCTTTGTCAGAGGTGCTGAGTTAAAATTTAGGGGCGCTTGAGCACCTCCAAAAAGAGGCTAAAATCACCACTGCACCACAGTTCATATTTATAATTTACTTTTAAACGCTTTATGTGTGATTTAAGTGTATTAAGTGCAGGGTCATTTCTTACCTTACTAGTTGTTTAGTATATCCCACACCACCGTCGGCTGCTCCTCCTCATCCTCCTCCTCCACACCGTGGGACAACAAACGCTGCTCTTAAGTTTTTGACCACATTTAGAAAAAACTGCCTAATAACTAAATCGAGCTTTGTCACTGGTTTGTAAAAGAGTTGCTCTCAATCCTCCTGCTCAGTTCAGAGACGCGTCCTGGTCGCTCCGACGTCGCTTCAAACACTCTGACTGCAGACAAACAGCTTTATGGCCGAGATCGTCTCTTTTTTTTTTTTTTTTACAGTTCAGATAACTCCTACAGTGATTCACATCAGATTGTTCACAAAAACTGCAGGAACTTATGCGTAGTGCACAACGTTTAATTATATGTTAGTGTTTTTTAATCAAATTTCCCGTGACTTTGAACTTTTCGGGGCAGAGATTTTTTTAGGAGCAGAAGCAGAAATGTGAAGCAACAGCTCTGATGTGATTTTAGGAAGCTTGTGTTTAAAATTAGTGTTTATGCCATTATTTGCGGTTTCCATATCGAGTATAGGTTTTATTTGTTCAAGGCAGTCAAATTTGTTCATAAATTTATTATTACTAGGCCTGAGAGTTACCAAGCAAACAGTTACCAGAACGCACCCTGTCAAAAAAAGGGAGTTCCCAGATCTTGTTCCGGCAGGATCCGGCTCAAATTAAGACCTGCTGCCACCTTCACAGTACTCGCAGAACTATTTACAACTACCGGTAGTTGGTTGGTGGGACAGCGAGTCAGTTGTGGCTGGTTGGGTTGTGCAACAGGAGCAGAACGTCCACAGCTCGCCTCTCGTCAGGCGGATGGACTGAGCCAGTTCGATTTAGACGAACGTGAATCTGTAACGGCATCAGTCGAAACGCGCTCAGGCAGGAGTTTGAAAACAGAACTGATTGTTTCTGGCTTCTCCGTCAGCAGAGAGTCAGAGATTCTTTGTTATTCACACCACATATGGTACATGTGGTGGAACAAAGTTATGTTCACAGGGTCCCGGTTACAAACTGGATTCCAAAAAAGTTGGGACACTAAACAAATTGTGAATAAAAACTGAATGCAATGATGTGGAGGTGCCAACATCTAAAATTTTATTCAGAACAGAACACAAATCACAGATCAAAAGTTTAATCTGAGAGAATGTATCATTTTAAGGGAAAAATATGTTGTTTCAAAATTTCGTGGCATCAACAAATCCCAAAAAAGTTGAGACAAGTCCATTTTTACCACTGTGTGGCATCCCCCCTTCTTCTTACAACACTCAACAGACGTCTGGGGACAGAGGAGACCAGTTTCTCAAGTTTAGAAATAGGAATGCTCTACATTCATGTCTAATACAGGCCTCTAACTGTTCAATCGTCTTGGGCCTTCTTTGTCGCACCTTCCTCTTTATGATGCACCAAATGTTCTCTATAGGTGAAACATCTGGACTGCAGGCTGGACATTTCAGTACCGGATCCTTCTCCTACGTAGCCATGATGTTGTGATTGCTGCAGAATGTGGTCTGGCATTATCTTGTTGAAAAATGCAGGGTCTTCCCTGAAAGAGATGACGTCTAGATGGAGCATATGTTGTTCTAGAACCTGAACATAGTTCTCTGCATTAATGGTGCCTTTCCAGACATGCAAGCTGCCCATGCCACAAGCGCTCATGCAACCCCATACCATCAGTGATGCAGGCTTCTGAACGGAGCGTTGATAACAACTTGGGCTATCCTTGTCCTCTCTGGTCCGGATGACATGGCGTCCCAGTGTTCCATAAAGAACTTCAAATCGTGACTCATCTGACACAGAACAGTCTTCCATTTTGCCACACTCCATTTTAAATGACCCCTGGCCCAGTGCAAACGTCTGAGCTTGTGGAGCTTGCTTAGAAATGGCTTCCTCTTTGCACTGTAGAGTTTCAGCTGCAACGGCGGATGGCACGGTGGATTGTGTTCACTGACAATGCTTTCTGGAAGTATTCCTGAGCCCATTCTGTTATTTCCTTGACAGTGGCATTCCTGTTTGAGGTGCAGTGACGTTTAAGGGCCCGGAGATCACGAGCATCCAGTAGAGTTTTACGGCCTTGACCCTTACGCACAGCGATTGTTCCAGATTCTCTGAATCTTTTGATGATGTTATGTTTATGTTTATGTTTATTAAATTTGTTCATTTTTTTACAAAAGAAACAATACAAGACAATCTCATAAATGATTGTGTACAAAATGTAAAAAAATGAAAGGTAGCAGAAAGAAGAATAAATCTTATTATATCTGCCCCTTACTTCCAACAATCAGATTAAACAACAATAATCAACCATGTAAACAATAATAATCTTCAACCAACTTTTTCCAACAATCAGATTAAACAATAATAATCTTCAGCCAACAGTACAAAATGACTAACTCTTTCTAATTTTCTAACTAATACAATACACATTACGCTATTTCATTTTTTTTTAACACATTTGTTTTGATCATTTTTTTAAATGTAAACATTGACTTGGCATTTTTAACTACATTCTCCAAGCCATTCCATAATCTAATTCCCTGGATTGAGGTAGAACGTCCCTTCAAACTGGTTCTGAATTGTGGTTTTACAAACAACTCTGTCCCCTTAAGATTATAACAACTTTGTCTTTTAACAAAGTGCATTTGGATATTTAAAGGTAATGCATTATTTTGAGCTCTATACATAACTGATAAAATATTATAGTCTACCAAATCATGGAACTTCAATAACTTTAGTTGATAAAATAATGTACTTGATGGATGACGGTAATGCTTTCTAGTGATAATTCTTACAGCTCTTTTCTGTAATACAAAAATAGGCTTTGTGATTGTTTTACACGCTTTCCCCCAAACATCAATACAATAGTCTAAAAAAGCTAAGTCTGGTCCTCTGGACATTCAAAAAAAAAAAAAACAAAACAAAGCAAAAAATTGTAGAAACGTTTCGTCTTTCGTCCGAAAGACTTCCTCAGTCTGAGGTGCTGGGTTCAGCTCAGTCTTATAAATAGCACCCTCTCACAGTGTTACACAACCAGTTGGCTGATGACAGCCTGAAACCAGCTGCTCACATGATCAAGGAGGACCATCAGCCTAACAATGGATCGTTAGCACCCTGATGGTTGTTTGCTATAGCAAACAACCATCAGGGTGCTAACGATCCATTGTTAGGCTGATGGTCCTCCTTGATCATGTGAGCAGCTGGTTTCAGGCTGTCATCAGCCAACTGGTTGTGTAACACTGTGAGAGGGTGCTATTTATAAGACTGAGCTGAACCCAGCACCTCAGACTGAGGAAGTCTTTCGGACGAAAGACGAAACGTTTCTACAATTTTTTGCTTTGTTTTGTTTTTTTTTTTTTTTGAATGTCCAGAGGACCAGACTTAGCTTTTTTAGATTTTTCTACCTGGATTATTGAGCATGCATCAGGGTATCAATACAATAGATTAAGTGTGGAACAATGATTGTGTTATACAACAAATACAGAGCTTTATCATTCAATAGGTCTCTGACTTTGTACAGTACTGCAATCGATTTAGCTATTTTTATTCTTACAGAATTTATGTGTTGTTTCCATGTCAGTTTGTCATCAATGATAACACCCAAAAACTTCACCTCACTCACTCTACAAATCTCAACACCCTCAATTTTGAGTGGAACATCAACAGTTTTCTTTTTATTACTGAATATCATGTAATTAGTTTTTTCTAGATTTAATGATAATTTATTTATTTTAAACCAAGTTTGTATCTTGACAAATTCTGTCTTTATCAATTCCAACATTTGTTCTATATCTTCACCTAAACAGAAAAAAGTGGTATCATCAGCAAAAAGTACACATTTAAGGAGTCCTGACACATTTACCAAGTCATTCACATATAAAATAAAAAGCTTTGGTCCAAGTACAGAGCCTATCTTTCAAGTAGCTAGATACCCACTGTAATGCTGGTCCTCTAATACCATATTTGTTCAGTTTTTCAAGGAGAATGGTGTGATCAATAGTATCGAATGCTTTTTTTAAATCAACAAAAATACTGATACAATATTGTTTTTGATCGACAGCAGTAGTTATTTGTTCCATTAATTCCATGAGAGCCATTGATGTAGAGTTTTTTGCTCTAAACCCATACTGACTGTTGCTTAGAATATTTTGTTTATCTATAAATTGATCTAGTCTGTTCACAAATAGTTTTTCAAGAATTTTTGAAAACTGTGGTAACAAGGATATAGGTCTATAATTGTTGAATACACATTTATCACCATTTTTAAAAAGAGGAACGACCTTAGCTACTTTCATATTATCTGGAAATATTCCTGTTGAAAATGATAAGTTACATATGTATGTGAACGGCTCAATAACATGGCTCATTATGTCCTTTACAAACATCATATCCATGTCCACCCAGTCTTTCGATCTCTTGTCTGTAAGATGTTTTACTACATTCATTATTTCCTCTTTGTTAGTTCCATTTAGAAAAATACTATTTGCACAACCTGTAATTGAGTGGATCACATTTTTATCTACTTTTGGTATCTTAGCTGCAAGGCTTGATCCAACATTCACAAAATATTGATTAAATCCATTTACAATTTCATTTTCATCATGAATTTCATCGTTGTCTTTTACAAAATATTTTGAAATACCAGATTTTGCTTTATGATTCTTCAGGACACTATTCATTACTCGCCACGTTGCTTTCATATCACCATGTTATGCACGGTTGATGATGATAACTTAAAAGTCTTTGCTATTTTACGCTGGGTAACACCATTCTGGTATTGCTGCACTATCTTTCTGCGCAACAATGGTGGAATTGGTGATCCTCTTACCATCTTGGCTTCTGAGAGACACTGACACTCTGAGAAGCTCTTTTTATACCCAATCATGTTGTCAATTGACCTAATTAGTGTTAATTGGTCTTCCAGCTGTTCGTTATATGCTCAATTTCCTTTTTCCAGCCACTTATTGCTACTTGTCCCAACTTTTTTGGGATTTGTTGACACTGTGAAATTTTGAATCAACATATTTTTCCTTTAAAATGTTACATTCTCTCAGTTTAAACTTTTGATCTGTGATTTGTGTTCTATTCTGAATAAAATATTAGATGTTGGCACCTCCACATCATTGCATTCAGTTTTTATTCACAATTTGTTTAGTGTCCCAACTTTTTTGGAATCCGGTTTGTACATCCAACAAAAAAATGTAAAAGAAAAAGAGTAATAAGATCTAAGATATGTACTAAGAAAAACATCAACTAACTTACGTCTAACAGCAGCACCATCTGTCTCCACATTCAGTTCCTTTACATTTACAAACTTTTCTTTAATCAGAAACATACATTTTAATAAAAATCCCCATGTTCTGTGACACAGGATGTGATTTATTCTGGATCAGGAGCCGTTCCTCGCAGCTTTTTGATGTTCGTCGCATTCGTCTTTTGGGTTAAGATGAACCGAAGCTGTTCGTGCTCTCCGGCTTGTATTCGGCTTTTTCAGAGAAGAATTGGTGCAAGTTTGAAAAATGTTTATTGTCGAAGAAAACCCACGCAGGAAACGTCCGAAAGGATAAAAGGCTCAGAAGAACGTAGAAAAATAAAAATCCAGCCGTCTGCCAAAGTTTTCCTTCTTAAAGTTAATCAGCTGCTCATCTAATGGGTCCTTATGATTCATCCAGTTGTGCATGAGATATTTTGCTAACAGACTAATAATTATAGACTCCAAAAGTTAACGGCTCATTTTAAACCAAGTGTGATTTGTTTTAAAGTAAATGTTGGGGCTCAGTCTCAGCTACTACCACACAAAACTTTAGCTCCGTGTCTGTGGCATTGACAGAGTTTTAGCTTTTTATTTAACATCAGTTGGCGTTGGCGGCCATTTTGAATCCTGTTGACTCCGTATGTTGATCCGTTGTAGATTTTCATTCAATGATTGGTCTGTTCATTCAAACGGGCCCAATGGTTAATGAGATGTTTTGCTAACAGACACCTTGTCAATCATGTGTTCTGTGTTTTCTGGCGTCCCTCAGGTAAACCTGAACTTTGACCCTCCAGAGACCGGACCCTCGGTTCGTTCAGGACTGAACCACCACGCCTCAAAGTTCCTGGAGCTGGATCTGGCTGCGGCTCAGAGGGCGGAGGTTCTGCCGGGTCGTCCTGGTCCGAACGGCGCTCCTCAGGGTAAAGCTTCAGACTTTGGTCATGTTGGTTTTGTTGTGAGGCGACGCTTTTCAATAACTCTCCTCTCCGCTGGAACGTCAGCTCCTTCAAGGCCCCGGCTGGAAGAGCAGCTGCACAGGCAGACTGAGACGTTCCTGCAGCAGGTAACAGGAACTCAAACTCAGATTAAAATTATCAACATCTCATGGAGGGATTAAAAAAACTACAGAATATGTGGATTATTTTTATCAGCTGCAAACCTTTGAGGATCTCCTGATGAGTGAAAAACTGTCACCCTGCGAAAAGGCGGAGGTAAGAACAACAGTCTGAGTTCAAGCTGTAATCCCAGCAGTTCAGTCATGTTTATTCTTGTTAATCTGATGACTCTTCAGGGTGTCGCTCAGCTCTCCGAGGGGCTGAGCTCTTTGGGAAGGAGCTACCTTTTAGCTTGCGACGAGCACAAACTCCTTCAGCAGCGAGGAGCCGAAGCCTGCCGGTTCGACCCCGAACGGTGAACCAGATTAAACCAGATTTGACTTGTTCTGTTTGTGGATTAAAGTTCTTGACGTTCTGAATGTTTGTGTTGCTCTCAGGGAGTTGGAGAGTCTGATCTTCCAGTGCGAGCTGCGTGTGGAGGAGCTGAAGGAGCAGCAAACCTCTCCTCCACCTCCATCCTCTTCATCGTCGGAGGAGGAACCAACCGTCACTCGTCCACAGGTCCAACCTTCGTTTTTACTGTCTGGGAATAAATAATCCTGCAACCCTGAAAGGAATGTCCATGCCAGAATCTTAACCTCATATCATCTCACTGCATGTTGAGAAATGACAGAACCGTTTTGTTCAAACTTCAAATGAAACTTGGACAGTCTCATGGCGAGGCGCTGCGTGACCTGTCAGCCCTCAGGCGACGTTGAGCATCACTCTCAGCTACTCCCACAACAACAAGTTCTAGCTCAATCTAAGATAAGGCAGATTGAGTTAAAGGAGAAATGTAATCAAATCTGAAAAAATCGATATAACAAGAATTTCATATAGTAAACAACACACATAAACATACTTAGTATGCTTTTTTCAAGTCAGTAGCTTAAAGAAATAGTTTTTTTACATTTTTCCTGCTACATGCCGAAGTGCAGTGATTTCTGTAGTAATTTTCTGGACGCACTTTTATGACACAATTAAGACCTCCTTTGCTATCTTACAATAACACTGAAGCTATAAACCCATCATTACTGTCCTCTTGTCTGTCATTTAAAATGGAAGCAGAAGACTTTTTTGAATCTGAAGGATATCACTTAAGTTTGTCAAAAACAGTTTGGTGATTTAGTGCATTAATGGGCATTTCTATCCTGGAAATACGAATAGCCTTCGCATGCTAACGTTAGCATGCTAGCGCCGTATGCTAACGTTAGCATGCTAGCGCCGTATGCTAACATGGAAGTGGGGGTGTTGAAAATGTCCTGAAACAGTTACCAATGTCTTGTTAAGCTCTGTATTCCACAGAACATAGTAGGATCTAAAATGATTTTTAAAGATGAAGGAGCAAGTTGAAACATGCAGGGTCTCCCTCCTTGCTAGCAGGCTCCATTGGGAGCTGCCTGGCTAACTAACTACGGTGGCCCTACACGGCCAAAATTCTACAGCGGCCGAATGCACAGGAGCGGTAAAAATACAATATAAAATTTTAAAAAAGTTTTAAAATCTATTTTGGGGCTTTTAGAATCGATTCTGAATCGCCAGGACTAAGAATCTTGATTCTTTAAAAAATAGATTTTTTTTGCTGCATCCCTAATTGCTACACACTGAAACCTTTTTGTCCACTACTAGATTTTTTTTTTTATTAACACAAACAGAACTACAAAACACTACATAAACAAAAAAATATATACAAACTCTTGTGAATGATAACATAACTACAGTCTATAAGCTAGGGGGCGGTTTACAAAATGATGAAAGTTGAAAAAATACTAGATACACACACTAATATTACTGTATGAGGGACGACCATTGCACTGCCTATGTCATATTCAGGGGACGGAGAGCAAGCAGAGGGAGGGGGGTCAAAAACACCAGATGAGAATTTTTTCACTTTGCAAAGTCTAAATTTGAGTTAGGATGACATTTTTGACTTGTGAAATTTTCTCAACAAGCTTATTTTATGCTTTTCATTAGACTACTATTAGCTTAAAAACACTTTTCATTTCTCCTTTAAAGCCTTTTATGGGGGGGGGGGGGGTTCCTAAGATCTCTTTGCTGCAGCGTCTCAACCCGTTGAATACTTCCTGCAAGTCTCCATAAAACTCATCCTGCTGTTCATCATTTATTTTGCTAACAAAGAAAGGCACACTGTAAAAACATGATCACCCTTCCACCTTTAGGCAGTGAGCAAAGTTTTATAAACACATTTAGACCGATACTGTGACTGCATCGTGTTACATATACATATATACATGGAGCCAAGATGGTCTAGTGGCAGGGCTTTTGACTTGGGACCCGAAGGACGCGGGTTCGCGCCCCGGCCACTACCCACCTTGGGGTGTCTATGAGTGCACACCTATTTCTCCAGCTCCCCGGGCGCTTTCGGGCTGCTCACTGTACCACCTGGTAGGTGGTTGGGTTAAATGCAGAGACGAATTTCGTCTGTGTATGGGAAACATACGCAGATGACAGGAAAAGACATTATTATTATTATATTTGTAGTAGACACGTACGGTCCACTAGTATGTAGTATGTGAGGCAATTTAACCTGTCACAACCTTAATTACTTATTTAGGACTAGTTCAAGTTCAAGAGTAGTAATTGTTTATTTATTCACATATTCTCTTGTTTTTGGATTAAAGAATATTGTGTGACCAGATGAGATATAAGTGACATGAAACGTTAATTATATTTGACCCATCAAGGAAATGGAGTCATTTATTAACAGATCATTAAATTAACATCATACATTTACACTTGATTGGTTGATTTCAACTTCCTATAAATTAAACATCAACAGATGGAAATTACACGTCTGAAATTTCTACTAGCCGACAAGGATTTAAGGAACAACAGAGAGAGAGAGAGAGATAAGAGAGAGAGATAAGAGAGAGATTTATTTATTAACATTGCACCGAAATACAACGTGATTATGTAGCACAGTCGTCCGGAAGAGGGAAGAGTATGCAAGCTGCAGCATTTCCAAACACATTACATGTTCTTCTGCGCGGCCGCGCTCATCCGTCTCCGGATGAAGGTCAAACAGATATGGAAAAAGGAAAAACACAATAGGTATCATTTGTGATATTCAAAAAAAGAATCTATCAAAGATTGCCTTAAGACACTCTATGATAAAGTCCCAAAAACTCTATCAGCGATAAGCACAACCAGACAAGACATTGTTGCAGATTTATGACGGCAGGCAGGGAGGAACAGTCTGTGTGTATCAGCTCCAGATAAGAACAGTTCGCAGGTCTCACAGCTCGGCTCCAACCGAGAACGCACACAACACAGAGGCCTCTGGGGGGGAGGGGGGGGAGGGCAGCGGGTCCCTTCAGCTCCCAGCTCAGGAGAAGATTTGTAGACAGCCTTCAGTCCAAGGCCAGAGGCCAGATTAGAATAGTTGCTTTATTTTTCAGTCAGGCCACAGTGTTCTTTTTACTGCAGTCTTTAAGTCCAGGTGCTGTTTCTGGGTCCAAATCGCCGAATCGAAAGAGGTTCCAAGCTAAAAAGATCCTTCCGTATGTGCCCTGTTTTAATCCGGACGGCTGTAAACGAGTCCCACACACCGCAGGTCTGCGGCAGCCACCGCTTCTCCCACCGTGTGGTCCAGCCCGTACAACAGCTGGGAAGGTCATTCATAGCCTGGATCAAAGCATTTTCGCTGAGCGGAAGTCTCGCAAGCACGCCGATCGCTGCGGTCCTCCTCAGCCCTTCAGTGGCAGACAGCCACCAGTATCCCAATAAACCACAGAGATTCCACGTCTCCGACAGAGAGAGCGGACAGTTACATTAGCCTGCTCATCGAGTCCATAATGTAGCTCACCGCATGCGTGTCGGTAGGGCGCCCTGGCTCTCCCTGGCCAGTGCGCTTCGCGGAAATTTTTGTTATCGATAGTATCGATAGATGAAATAGCCCAGAAAACAGTCCACGCACATAAATCCATCCCAAATTGGTTCGAGCGAGCGCTGAAGAGTAACAGACGAGACAAATGCAGAAGCAGGGGGGGGGGAAACCAGGGAGGTTTAGGAGCAAAAGGAGATGCGACCAGCCTTGCCGAGAAGCGGAAGTAGAAAGATCAAGTTATGAGATCTTAATTAACTTATATCTGAAGGCGCTTTAACTTAAGGTTACTGGCAAGGATGGATAAGAAATAGGAGGAAGAGGGGAAGGGAAATGACTGAGTGAAGTTCAACCAGGAAGGACATTCTCCATCCGACACCAGCTAAACGCAGGTACGCTTAGTAACATCAACAACTCATTACGAAGACGTCAGTCTCGGTGGTAAAGAGAGGGCTTCCAACGTTAGCGTGTTACCTTCCCAGCGTCTCTTGTCTGCTTTGAAGTAACGGTCGTTCCGGTTGGTTTCCAAAATAAAATATTTCTCAGAAGGAATTTTTATTCAAAGATTGGAGCTTTTAAGCTCGGTCGGATTTGTACAGCGACGTGCTGTGAATCCTTAGCTGAGAAACGAGGCCTTTGACTCATGGCCAACAGCTCAGAGGCTGAGTCCAAGCAAATCACGACTCCACTTGCAACTCTGCACTCAACTGAAAAGTTCATGGAAGTGAGAGCTTTTAAAGAGAGCTTGACTATACTCGCTCCTTCCTTATTGGTTAGCAACCAGGAAGTAGGAGGAGGTTAGTGGAGGTCAGGAAGAGAAAAGGAGGAGAAAATGAAAGGAGAAGACAGGCACCAGCTTTATGATTAAACTGATTAAACTGTCTTAACACTTTTAAACAACTACTGAAAAGATCATTTTGACCTGTCCTTCGATTAAACAGTCACTTTGATTATCAACATATTGAAAATAATAATGATAATACAATAACAGAAGGTTATTCTTTTGATTATTTGAATTGGAACAAAAATCAAGAGTCTCTTGGGGAGATAATTTGTCTCCTGGATTCAAATTAATGGGATAACGGTGTTCATGTCCTTTCCTGAAGGTTTTCCAAGAAAGAGTCAAAGTCAACTTTATTGTCAGAACTGCAATATGTACAGGACATACACAGGATTGAAATTGTGTTTCTCTCAGTCCCTCGGTGCAACAGTAACCATTTAAACACTAAAACACTGAAACATTTAATAAACATAAGCATAAAATAGTAAAAGTGTAATACTGTCCTGAGTTTTTGCATAGTAGTATAAAAAGTATAAAAAGTATATCTATAAAATAAACTGAAGGTTCTAGCATTGACATTTGCAAAGAGTGGCAAAGCAGCATATGAGTTAATGTACACAGTATATGTATGAGGTAGTTGATGTTGGTATAGAGGCAAAGTGGCATATGCAGTAAGGCACATAAGGCACATTGGGCATCCTTAAATAAGGCTAGTCAGAGAATACTGTATATGTATCAGCAGTAGTGTAGATATAAAAGTAGTGTAAATGTAAACAGTAGTAATAAATGTAAACAGTAGTAATAAATGTAAACAGTATTAATAAATGTAAACATTGGCCCTCATGCACGAACCGTTTGTGATTTAGGATCATTTGTGGCATTCAACAATGTTTTCGTATCCTAAGATTTTTTTCAGATACGAACAAAATTTACGAGTGGTCCGGACCTGTCGTATATTTTAGGAGCGTCAGTCTGCTGTCATCCAGACGGAATTTCCCCACTAATAACTTCATATTTCGTTATTTAGAAAATATTTTGGGTTTAAAAAAATCACGCACCATAATTATTCTTGACAATAGGTTATTCTGTTTGAATTAGAATTATAATTTTAAGTTTAATTTGTCTGGTGTGTCGCGCAGGCTTCAGTGAGTCGTGCGCTCCCCTTGGTCATCAAAGCCCTCCTCATATTAACACCCAGGTACATAAAATTCCCATACACCGCCGCAGAACAAGTACGAATTAAGACTGATTTTCATGCTATTGCTGGACTGCTGTGCCAAACACCATCGGAGCAATAGATTATTATATCTGATTCGAAATATAACCTGCAGAATGTGGTTGCGCGATGACCAGGAGGAGCGCGCATGACTCATTTGTGCTGCAAAACATGTTGGCACGCGTCTTGCAGCATGGCATTTATTGTCCATCCATCTCGGTAACGCAGACTATTCCTTGACCACCTCCTGTCCGTGCTGCGGCGAGACGTTTGTTTGAAGCCATTTTCAGATCAAACCATTTATTCTTGATTTCTGATACTGTACGACCCACGGGAGACACAACATATGCACTACAATATTAATATGAAGTTAACTGTAGTTTCGAGACATTTTAAAATGCTTCTGTTCAAAAACACATCCGACACTTGCGGGGGGTGGGGGGTAGCGGTGCGCTCTTCTGAATAAGTGAAACTATAATGTAACACAGTTGTTTACACTAAAATTAAAAATATTTGACCATCCGACACTTGCGGGGGGGGGGGGGTAGCGGTGCGCCACAGCGCGACTGAGAGCAGAACTTCAATCTCCGAACGCGTGAAGTTCTTTTTACTTCTTGATTTTGAATGAATGGACACTTCCTGCTGTCAAAAGGCAGGAAACGTGGCCTTATATGGTGTTTTGAGGGGTGGGAATTATGTAAATGACCTCTCCGCGAGCACGCGCAGGTGGATAGAACAGGTGGGATTCATTAAATTTACGCAGCTCGTTTACACACTTTTCCTGTGGATAGGAGAGTTTGTTGAATCTGACGTGGCATGTTCGTACGAACGCTTCGTACGAACAAAAGTAGGAGAAATTTAGGATAAAAATACGAACATGTTCGTGCATGAGGGCCATTGTGTGTAAACAGTAGTATGACTATAGGCAGTGATGTAATACAAACATTATTGGAAATATGAGAAGTAGTACAAACTGAATGAGCACATGACCGAGAGTTTAGTGAATAACCCGTTTGATGACACAGAGTCCAGTGTTAAAATCTTTGTGTTGTGTGGTAATGTGTGAGAAAGTTTTTTGTGTTAAGGCAGTTCAAATGGGAGGGGAGGCAGAGCAGGCAGAGTGTTTAGCATTCTGACTGCCTGATGAACAGAGCTGTCTCTCAGTCTGCTGGTTCGAGCCTGGAGACTCCTCAGTCTCCTCCCTGATGGCAGCAGTCTGAAGCAGCTGTGTAGTGGGTGTGTGGGATCACCTGCCATGCAGAGGGCTTTCCGAGTGAGGCGGTTGCTGTGTAAGTCCTGCAGTGAGGGGAAGGAGGTGCCGACGATCTTCTCAGCTGCTCTCACGATGCGCTGGAGGCTCTTGCGGCAGGATGCAGTACATGCACCAAACCACACCGTGATGCAGCTGGTCAGGACACTTTCTATGGCACCTCTGTAGAAGGTGCACATGATGGAGGTTGAAGCTCCAGCCCTTTTCAGCTTGCGGAGAAAGTAGAGGCGCTGGTGAGCCTTCTTGGCCAGTGCTGCAGTGTTCCTGCTCCAGGACAGGTCCTTCGAGACGTGCAAGAGGTGTCTCACTAAGAGTTTTCAGAGAAAGAGGTGTACCACTACATATTAAACTGAATACAGTTTTTTTTTTAAACTTTGTCTCTTCACAGATTCTTCCGGAGCCATTCGATCCTGCAGAACCGAGCTCAGCCCTGGAAAAGACGGAGGAGGAGGAGGATGAAGAAACTCTCGTATCGTTCTCACACAGACCCAACACCTGCGTTGACTTGGACTCGACCAAAACAGGAAATCTGTTAGTTTTATTTTATACTTTGAACTTTTTTAAAAACCCAAAACTCAACTAGTGTGAACATCAGTCACTGTTTTCAGGATCTTCAGGGTTTTTAAATTGTTTATTTAAAAATAAAGTTTCTTTCCTTTTTACTTCCAAAGCTCGAAGAATCTTCCTCCTGTTCCCTCCTGTCCTGATTTAAAGGCCTCTGTGCAGCCTGGGAGTGAGGAAGAGGAGCAGAGCAGTCGAAGAACAGGAACCCACCAAGCTGTAAAAACTCCCTCACAGAGGTTCGTCCTCAGAGAAAACAAGCTGCAGTTTACAAACGTGTTTGTTTACAAGCTGCTGTTGACAAACAAACAGCTCTTGTCATGATCCACATTCATCTAGTTTTAGTTCAATATTTATTTTGTCATGATCTACATTCATCTAGTTTTAGTTCAATATTTATTTTGTCATGATCCACATTCATCTAGTTTTAGTTCATGCCTTCATGTGCTGCAGCTAATCAACCTAGATTTCATCCACCTGTTGCAGCCGGTATATAAGTCCCAGCTTCACTCTCAGTCTCTGCCAGATTTATGAAAAGGTTATCCTGAGTAGTTATCCAGCATTCATGTCAAGTCTTGCCCTCCTCGTCTCGATTCTGGTTCTGTTTCATGGTTTAAAGATTCCTGCCTGCTCCCCTCTTGGATACTTCTCTGCCTCAGCTCTTCTGGTTTTGACCTCGGACCCCGCCTCTGGATTCTGCCTTGTGTTTTTGCCCCTGAACGGTTCTATCCACCCATCGGCCTCTTGGAAACCGACCCACGCCTGTGTACCCCGACCAAGTAAGACGCCTGCTCCTCCTAACCTGTTTCTGCCTTCTGCTGAATTATTGTGCATGACCCCGGACTGGAACTTGGATAACCCATGGACTAAAAAGTCATTCTGGATCAACCACCTCAAACAAAGAAGTAATCACGGACCAAATCTCAGACGCTCAACGTCTATCAGGAAGTCTACCCGGACCAAACAAACTCTGAGAAGAGCTCCTGCTCCCGGTGACCTGTAGAACCCGATCCAGCTCTCTACATCACAATAAACATTTTAAAACTTCTCAGTGTGTTGGCATTTCAGTGAAACTCAATCCCTCAATCATTACAGCTCTGATGTAATCCAGTAACATCCAGGGTTAAAACATATATTCACGTGTGGGACATGAACAGGAAGTCTGATGTTTTCAAACCAACTCGTTTCAGTTCTGCCTGAGTCCCAGTAACTGGACCCGCTTCTTGTTTCCAGCAGGAGAGTCGAGTCGGACAGAAAACAGCGATCCTGCTCCCGGGTCGGCCCGTCCTCCGTCACTCCGGTTCTTCCGGCTCGCAGCAGGCGGAGGTTGGAGCTGAGAAGATCCCACAGCAGCAGCCTGAGCAGCCTGGCTGAGACCACATCGGACCGGAGGAGCTCCGAGGCTCACACCGGGACCAGGAGGGTCCTGGCTCAGGTCCGTTCTGAGCCCTGCCCTGAATAACTGCCCGTTTATAATTAACTGCTTTTAACGAGGTGCCCGTTTATAATTTAGCTCATCCGGCTGCTGTTTGGATGTTTTTAGTCCTTCTTGAGTTCATTGTTGAGTCAAACCTGTAACAAACAGAACCAGGTGCCTTTTTCTTCAAGGTGTTGATCTATTTTTCTGTTATCCATTAAGTTTGGATGTGAAAAGAACCTGAACACGCCCACGAATCACTTAGTGTTTGTACTGAACGGAACAAAAGAAACAGTTTCAAGAGTTCTGAAAATAAATTGGCTCAAAGACTACAAAGTTCATGCTCAATCATCCAGGTACCAAATCCAATAATTCTCAGTCGGGTCATCTGGACAGTTTCTTTTTTATAGAAACGTTTCACCCTCCATCTGGAGGGCATCATCAGTTATAGGAGTTCCAGCAAACTGTTTCCCCACCAAGCAGTAAACATCTTTTTTAAGTGGACCAACCAGTTTGCTGGAGCCAAGATGGTTTCTGGGGCCGTCCTGTCCCTCGTTGTCTCCTCCCAGGCCGGCAGCCGGCTCCCAGAAACCATCTTGGCTCCAGCAGTGTTTACTGCTTGTTGGGGAAACGGTTTACTGGAACTCCTCTGACTGATGAAGTCCTCCAGATACAGTACAGGGCGAAACGTTTCTGTAAAAAAGAAACTGTCCAGATGACCCGACTGAGAATCATTGGACAGCTGTACAAGTTATCAACTTTTTTTCTTTGCAGAACTTGATTTTATCCATTTAGTCGTGTTTGTGTCGTTCATTTAGTCTTAAATTTAAATGATTCATGATAAGTTATTTTAACGTTGAAGTCGCGACCGACAGCTTCCTCGATAAACGTCCGAGCAGCCGAGCGGAGGATGAGTGTTTCTGTTTTGCAGGACGGGCTGGTCTCTCCTGAGACGGACAGCGGGTTCGTCGGTTCTGAAAGCAGCCGTCCGGCTCCTGCAGCAGCTTCGGGTCTCCTCCACCGGAGAGCGGCCGAGAGGTGAGAAGTCCAGCGCCATGTTTTATTATTTACCGTGAAGCGCACATGAAGCGGGATCCTTCGGTCAGTTGGAGCTTCTGACGGGTCGTTTCCTGTTTTCTGTCTTCGTTGGACATTTGTCCTGCTGTTCGTCAGGGACTCGCTTCCTCGGGACGTGGACGCCACCTCACCTCATCCAGTTTTGGCTCCTCCCCCTCTGTTGCTCAGCCACACGGCTCAGGAGCCCCCGGTTGGTCCCCAGCTCGACCCGAGCCTGCCACGGAGGAGACGCACCTGCTCCTGCTCCACTCAGCGCTGCGTGGGACAGAGACCGACACGAGGCGGCAGCAGAACCAGGGAGCTCTGCTCAGAGAGTGAGTCCCGTTTACTGTCGTCCATTTTTCTTCTGTACGTTTTCAGCATCTTTGTCGTCGCACAGTTTTCATCTGTTTCAACAAATCATAAAACGTTCGGCTCTTCCAGGACAATCGTGCTGTGACTTTTGGTTTTGATGCAACTTTAGCTTTTTGAAATATTTAGCCTTTTCTGACATTTTTGTTCTATAGAAACTGAATTGAGCTCATTTTCCATCCTTCACATCTTTAGATGTGTTTACAACCTTTTACTGCTCCTTTCACATTTTGTTCTGCTTCAGCTGTTTTATGATCCTTTCAAATTATTTCTGCTAATTTCAGCTTGTTATGCTCCTTTCAGCTGATGTATGGAAGTTTTCAGCGTTTTCTGTTATTTCAGCTATTATTTAGCTGTTTTGGTGCAAATTGTAGCTTTTTCATCTAATTCCACATTTTTTGCACTCATTTCAACTTTTTCAGTCTAATTTAGAAAAAAAATTGCTCTCTCCACTTCCTTCTGGTAATTTCAGTTTCTTTCTGCTTTTTAGCTACTTTTCAGCTGTTTTTATTTTTATTTTATTTATTTTTTTGTGCAAATTTCAGCTTTTTTCATATAATTTCCATTTTTGTGTTCATTTCTGCTTCTTTCAGACTGATTGGGCAAACATGTTCTTTTTGCTTTCTTCTGCTAATTTCAGCTTGTTCTACAATTTCAGCTGCTGTTTTAGCTTTTTTTAAATAATTTCAGCTGTTTTCAGAGGAATTTGTTTTTCATGTTAATTTCTGCTACTTTCCTTATTAACGTATTTCTTCAAGTTTCAACTTTTTCTGCTGTTTCAGCTACTATTTAGCTCTTTTGATGCTAATTTGAGCTTTTTCAGCTAATTCCACTTTTTTTTGCCGAGTTCAGTTGTTTCCGCCTCCTTAAGTCCTTAAGTAGCTTACGTTTTTTTGCTTTTCAGCTACTTTTCAGATATTGTTGCTAATTTCAGAAATATATATATGTAATATATAGGCGCTTATCAGTTTACTGATTTACCTATATTTGAGATGTAAATTGGCAGGGTTTAGACTGACCCAAAATTACATCATTAATTAAACGAGTTCTCTCGTTTTCAGTTCAATATTCAATAAATCTGTGACTAGGTGGTGATATGTAAAGACATGAAATGTTAACTTATGTTGGTACAGCAGGACTGGACCATTTATTTAACAGAATCATAAATTACATCACACATTTGTACATGATTGGTTGATCATTTTTCCTATAATTAACTTCAGCACAGAAACACGCGCCCGTAATTTTCATAGGAACAACAGAACACAAGTTAAGGGTGTTATTAACTTATACTCTGCAGACATTTAACTTAAGTTTGCTGGCTTAAAGTAAGAAAGTTTAAGAGGAAGAAAATCAGAGTCAGAGTCAGAGAGTCTTTATTGTCATTTGCACCGCATGTGGTACATGTGATGAAAACGAGATTATGTACACGGGGTCCCAGTTACATCCAACAACAAATGCAAGAGAAAAACAGTAATAACATCTAGAATTAACTAAGAAAAACATCAACTAGTAATACACTAAGCCTAATATAGTGGAAATAAACAGCAGCACGAACATGAGTTTGTATGAGCAGATGGTCACAGATGAACACAGATGAACACAGCAACAAGAAAACAGATCAGCATCAGCACAATGTGATATTTTGCAGTGTTTATTTTTTATTTTATTTTTATTTATTCATGAGTCTAACCTGAGGCTTCAGGGTAGAAGCCTCAGGGTAGAAATGGAGGAGGAGGAGAAAATGGAGGATGAGGAGACGCATTATCTTGATGTGTTTTAACCAGGAAAAGCACACTCTTCGTCGGCTTCAGCTAGACTCTCACCCGCGAGGAGCAACGACTCTTTACCTGGCGAAGATTCTTCATCTCGGCTACGGTAAAGTAGATTAGCCTCAACGTACACAGACCGTCCGTCCGTGCTTCTCATGTTGATCAGGCTTCAGCTGTTCACCTTCCAGCGGCTTCCATGAGATCTGCGTCGACCTACCGAAGTAGCGACCTCAGTTCCGGTTGGCTTTTCAAGATAAAAGCTTCCTTGAAGGAATTTCATTGAAATAGAGCTTTTTCAGCTCGAAGTGGATTTATAACTGGCATGTTATAAATCTTTTAACTGAATGACGTGTCCTTAGCGTGTGACTGGCGTTTATTCGGCTCTTTGGGGAACCTCATGGCCCGAGGTCCTCAGCAGACTCTAGCCTCCGACAGGAAGTGGGGCCTTAAAAGAGGAGGGTTGACCCGGCTAAATCCATCTGCTCATTGGTTGTTTTGCCAGAGAACGGGAGTGATTTTGCTCGGGTCAGAAAGCTGAAAATGTGAAGGCCATTTCAGGATAACAGAGAAAGATAGTGTTCAGGACAGCCAGACTCATAGCCACCAGTTCTAAAGATATTTAGATTAGGCTCTGATTCACGTGGCAACCTTCTTAAAACAACTCTGAAAAGCTCAGCTTGACATAAATTTCAACTTTAGGCAGCATTCTGACTAAGACAGAGAAAAATATACCAGCATAGTAATACATGATCATTCACATATTAAGAATTCATCAGCATATTAAAGAATGACGATGATCATTCAATATATCAAAATTAACACTTGTTCATATGAATAACACAAGGTTATGCCTTGATTATATCTGAATCAAACATATAAAAATAAAGAGAGTCCGTGCCGCCGCTGTGGCGCAGAGAGATAAGCGGGCGGCACATATGCTTGAGGCTTTCGCCTTTCCACAGGCGTCGCGGGTTCACGTCCCATACCCGACGAGCTCCTTTCTGTGGTGTCTCCCCCCTCTCCACCGTTTCGCCCTCTCCCTCTCCAATAAAGGCCACTAGTGCCCAGAAAATGTAAAAAATGTTTTAAAAAAATAAAATAAAATAAAGAGTCTTTTCTGCAGTAATATGTGTCTTGATTGATATTACAGGTAGTCCCCGATTTACGAGCGCTCTGATCTACGAGGTTCCGGACTTACGAGCTGGCGAATTTTTTGAAAAAACGCAAAAAATACAGAGTTTTTCTGTGTTTTTTCACCACAGTTCGTTAGCTAAACATGTGGACACACGTTTCCGATCATTTTTATGCACTCGTAAGCAGTTTTTCGATGAAAAACGAGTGTTTGTAGTCGCGCTAGCAAAACCGTTCCAATTTACGAGCGAAATTCCGGACTTACGAGACACGTGGCGGCCGTTCCAAATTACGAGATTTCCGGTTTACGAGCGCCTCGTTGTAACGGAACTCGCTCGTAAATCGGGGACTACCTGTACTGAAATAAAATAGTGGTAAAATGTCTCTCTGCAGGAATGAGTGAGAGGCGCTTCAAATATGGTTCAGAGACATGTTTAAAGTGTATCAGTGACCAGGGATCTGATCCACTACATATACAGGCAGTCCCCGACTTACGAGTGCTCTTACATACGAGGTCCCGGACTTACGAGCTGGCGAACGAGCAGTAAATTTGTAAAAAATACAGCACTTTTTTGTGTTTTTAGATGAAAGTGTGTTAGCTAACCGTTTGGAAACACGTTTCTGAGCATGTTTATGAAGTAGTATGAATGTTTTTGATGAAAAACGAGTGTTCGTAGTAGCGCTAGCATAAATGTTCCAACTTACGAGCGAAAATCCGGACTTACGAGAACACGTGTTTCTTGTTCCGACGTACGAATTTCCGGTTTACGAGCAACTCATAAGTACGGAACTCGCTCGTAAGTCGGGGACTACCTGTATATATATATATATATATATACAGTATATATATATA
>JBBPBX010010953.1:0-12500 GCA_038048925.1 Garcialebias charrua | reverse complement strand
CCGGTGGGACATGCCCGGAACACCTCACCAGGGAGGCGTCCAGGAGGCATCCTAACCAGATGCCCGAGCCACCTCAACTGGCTCCTCTCGATGTGGAGAAGCAGCGGCTCTACTCCGAGTCCCTCCCGGATGACTGAGCTTCTCACCCTATCTCTAAGGGAGAGTCCAGCCACCCTGCGGAGAAAACTCATTTCAGCCGCTTGTATCCGAGATCTTGTTCTTTCGGTCATAACCCAAAGCTCATGACCATAGATGAGGGTGGGAACGTAGATCGATCGGTAAATTGAGAGCTTTGCCTTTTGACTCAGCTCTCTCTTCACCACGACAGACCGGTACAGCGCCCGCTTCACTGCGGACGCTGCACCTATCCGCCTATCGATCTCACGCTCCAGTTTTCCCTCATTCGTGAACAAGATCCCGAGATACTTAAACTCCTCCACTTGGGGCAGGACCTCCTCCCCGACCCGGAGAGGGCATGCTACCCTTTTCCGGCTCAAGACCATGGCCTCGGATTGATCCAGCTGTTCTGTTCGTATGTTTTGACTGATCCAGCTGTTCTGTTTGTATGTTATGACTGATCCAGCTGTTCTGTTTGTATGTTTTGACTGATCCAGCGGTTCTGTTTGTATGTTTTGACTGATCCAACTGTTCTGTTTGTATGTTATGACTGATCCAGCTGTTCTGTTTGTATGTTTTGACTGATCCAGCGGTTCTGTTTGTATGTTTTGACTGATACAGCTGTTCTGTTTGTATGTTTTGACTGATCCAGCTGTTCTGTTTGTATGTTATGGCTTATCCAGCTGTTCTGTTTGTATGTTATGGCTTATCCAGCTGTTCTGTTTGTATGTTATGGCTTATCCAGCTGTTCTGTTTGTATGTTATGGCTTATCCAGCTGTTCTGTTTGTATGTTATGGCTTATCCAGCTGTTCTGTTTGTATGTTTTGACTGATCCAGCTGTTCTGTTTGTATGTTTTGACTGATCCAGCTGTTCTGTTTGTATGTTTTGACTGATCCAGCTGTTCTGTTTGTATGTTTTGACTGATCCAGCTGTTCTGTTTGTATGTTTTGACTGATCCAGCTGTTCTGTTTGTATGTTTTGACTGATCCAGCTGTTCTGTTTGTATGTTTTGACTGATCCAGCTGTTCTGTTTGTATGTTTTGACTGATCCAGCTGTTCTGTTTGTATGTTTTGACTGATCCAGCTGTTCTGTTTGTATGTTTTGACTGATCCAGCTGTTCTGTTTGTATGTTATGACTGATCCAGCTGTTCTGTTTGTATGTTTTGACTGATCCAGCTGTTCTGTTTGTATGTTTTGACTGATCCAGCTGTTCTGTTTGTATGTTATGACTGATCCAGCTGTTCTGTTTGTATGTTTTGACTGATCCAGCTGTTCTGTTTGTATGTTTTGACTGATCCAGCTGTTCTGTTTGTATGTTTTGACTGATCCAGCTGTTCTGTTTGTATGTTTTGACTGATCCAGCGGTTCTGTTTGTATGTTATGACTGATCCAGCTGTTCTGTTTGTATGTTTTTGACTGATCCAGCTGTTCTTTTGGGATGAACAGTCCTAATACATCGGTGGAGCTTGAGGCTCTGATGAGCGGAGCAGCTTTGAGCAGCTTCACCTGATGACGAGCTGCAGACCCTGTTGGACCTGGAAGTGATGAGGAGCTCTCATGACGGGCTCCAGGAACAGCTGGAGGACTTAATGACAGAGAATGGAGAGCTAACAGCTGGACTTCCTGTCAGCGAGGACCAGATGGAGGAGCTGAGAGGACAGGATGGAGGTCCGATCAGCCTCACGACACAAATGAAGCAGCAAAATTCAGCTCTTGAGCAACGAGTGTGTGTGTGTGTGTGTGTGTGTGTGTGTGTGTGTGTGTACCTGTGTGTGTGTGTGTGTGTGTGTGTGTGTGCGTGTGTGTGTACGGTTCCTGTAATGATTGACTGGAGCTGCAGTCACTGTTCAACCTGCCGTTACAAACATCTGCCTGTTGTTTCAGAATAAAAACAAAAATCATTGGAAAACTGAGAATCTGCATCTGGACCAGCCAAGTTTTACAGTTTGTCTGATGAAATGTGGAAACATAAAGATAATCCCAATCTGGTTCAGAAGAGATGAACCAGAGGGAGCAGCAGTTTCTCTCAGATTATTAATCTGATAATCTGTCAGTAAAATGTACATCATCAGTTGTTGTGTCAGGTCATGATGCACTGTCCTCCAGAAGCAAACTGTGGACCACTGCAGCAAGACGAGACAATCAGGAGCTTCAGGTTCATCCTACAGAACCAGAGACAGAACCAGAGACAGGACCAGAGACAGAACCAGAGACAGGACCGGTGGTCCAACAGGGACCGCTCCAACACGTGGGATGTCCAGCTGTCCAAAGGCTGTGGAGCTGCTGGAGGACTAGATGTCTGCAGGAGACACATGGTCTGCAGCATCAGCACCAACACTTGTGAGTGCAGTGCAGACGACGCGCAGCCAGGCACCTGAACGCCTCACAGGACGTTCAGAAGGAAGAAGAGTAACGAGGACAGACAGAAGACTTGTCGTCTGCTGCCGAGACTGTTGCTCTTTAGTTTATTGTTTTGTTTGTTTGTTCAGCCACAAACAAACAAACAAACATGCAGATGGACTCTGGATGACCATCCTCTCCTGAAGACGGACGCATGCCGATGGTGATGAGTTGGTGGTGGATGCACCTTCAAGCTGTCCGCTGACCCTCATCAAACACCAGAAGAAGAAAAATAAACTGTGTGGAGGGACTTCGAAGAGAAGTTGATCAGAAGAATCACGTGATCAGAGGCGGAGCTTCCTGAGAGTCTCCACGTTCAGTCCAAGAAAGGATGAAGGCCTCCATCAGTGTCACCATCACCGAGGATGCTGAAGCACCTGAGATCAGAGCAGGAGTTCGGAGAAGCCCAGTCGACTCGTCGGCCGGCTGCCACGTCAACCTGCACCATCCTGAGGACATCTGAGCCAAACTGAAGAGCTGCTTAATGAGAAACAGCTGCTTAATGAGAAGCAGCTGCTGAGTTTCTGCTCTTCACTCCAGCTGGAGGTCTTTCAACGAGCCGAGAGGAACTCCATCCATCCCATTCTTCTTTCCTAATCTTGTCTAACACTAATATTATTAATGTGTTAATATTGTTTAATAATAATATTATTAATGTGTTAATATTGTTTAATAATAATATTATTAATGTGTTAATATTGTTTAATAATAATATTATTAATGTGTTAATATTGTTTAATAATAATATTATTAATGTGTTAATATTGTTTAATAATAATATTATTAATGTGTTAATATTGTTTAATAATAATGTTATTGATGGTGATTTTAAACCCCTGTTACCTTAATAAAAACCACACAAGAATAAACAAGAGAATTGAGTTAGATACATCATGAACTTTGCAAAGGGGACATGCTTTGTAATGTACTTCTGAAACTAGTTTAGTCTTGAAACACACTCCAGCACATGTCTGAATTTATTTCTGGTCTCAAAGTATTTATAACAGAAAGAGGTGGAGTTTGACTAGCTCTGACGTCTTACAGATAAAACAAACGAGTCATGGTTCTGATCCAACAGGAACATCTAATCCAAACATTGTCAAGGCTAAAAGACTTTGTCTTTTCTGTATCAAGGGGAAAAACAAACATGTATGTTTGTACTATCAAATATAAGTGTTTGATGGGAACACTTATATTTGATATAAGTGAGCTGGGTAAAAATTATTATGTCAGAGTAATTAGTTTTAGATGATAAATGTTGAACATCTCCATCAGTTATTAATGTGTTCATATTGTTTAATGATAATATTATTAATGTGTTAATATTGTTTAATAATAATATTATTAATGTGTTAATATTGTTTAATAATAATATTATTAATGTGTTAATATTGTTTAATAACAATATTAGTAATGTGTTAATATTGTTTAATAATAATATTATTAATGTGTTCATATTGTTTAATAACAATATTAGTAATGTGTTAATATTGTTTAATAATAATATTATTAATGTGTTCATATTGTTTAATGACAATATTATTAATGTGTTAATATTGTTTTGTGGTGGACCACTAGGGGGCTCTACTCACACCCAGTGGACCGAAGGTATTACAGGATGTTTTATTGTGAAAGGTCCTGAGGACCGGATGTGGTATTGGATATATAAGGCGGTGTTGGGTGTTTCCCGCGAGTTTAGTAGGAGTTGATTAAAAGTGAAGATCTTTCCTGAGGAAAGTGTTTTGTGTTTATGTTTGTAAATGTTCAATGTTTTCAAGGTACTATGTTTTTCAAATTGCAAATTGCAAATTTCAACAGCCGAGACAAAAACAAAAAGTGCTGATATATGGACATTAAATGAATGAGTACTGAATCCATTGTTGATGTGATCTCCTGGAACGTAAGAGGCCTTAGGAAACTGATCAAACTCAAAAAAGTAATGAATAGACTTAAACAATATCAGCCCAAAGTGGTTTTTTTTTTACAAGAAACACACTTACTTGCGAACGAAATTGTTAAACTAAGAAGAAGATGGCCAGGTCAAGTTTTTTCAAGCTCATTTTCTCCACATGCTAGGGGAGTAGCAATTTTGATTCATAAATCTTTACCTATTGGTATAAAAAAAGTTATCACAGACCCTGCTGGGAGATTCATAATAATCCAAGCCTCACTGATGAACCAAAACTTTGTTTTGGTTAACCTATATGGTCCCAATGTAGACGATCCTGACTTTTATAATAATTTGTTTCTTTCTATTACAGCTTTGCATGGGGATGTAGTCTGTGCTGGAGACTTTAACTGTACTTTAGACCCAAATCTTGATAGATCATCAGGATTAGATTCAGCACACATTAAAAGTAGACGGGTTATACAACATTTTATGTCTGAACTTAACTTAAGAGACATATGGAGAATCCAGAATCCAACAAAGAGAGAATATTCGTGCCATTCAACTACCCATAATAGCTATAGCCGTATTGATTATTTTTTAATTTCAAATTCTTTAGTTGCGAGAATTAAAGATTGTGCATATAATAGCATATTAATCTCCAACCATTCATTATGCATACTTAAATTTTCACATTAGACGTAATCCTATCTGGCGTTTAAAACCACACTGGTTACAAATGCCTAAATTTCTGAAATACATTGAAAAAAATATTGATGATTACTTTGACTTTAATAAATCTGAGACTACAGCAACTATCAGATGGGAAGCATTTAAGGCTTTTATACGAGGTCAAATGATGAGCTACACAAAAAACGAAGTTAATAAAACTCTCATGGAGATGGTAAAACTTGAAGAACAAATAAAAGAGACTGAGCTTGAGATAAATCTAAAAGGTTCTAAAGAAAAACAAAAAGAATTGCTAATATTGAGGGCAAAATATGATGAACTATCAACAAATAAAGCTACATCAGAGATATTCAGATTGAAACAATCCTACTACGATCGGGGAGAGAGGGCAGGGAAACTTCTAGCCTGGCGCATTAAGGCTATACAGAATGAGAGGGCAATAAATGAAATTACAACTGGAAATGATAATACTAGCGATCCTCAAAAAATTAATGATCTTTTTAAAGATTATTACTCAAAATTATATACGTCTAAAGGACACATACCACAAGAGTCGTTAAATTCCTTTCTCAATTCAATAAACACTCCCACACTTAGTGAAACAGCTAAATTAGAACTGGATATACCAATAACTATAGAGGAACTCTCAAATGCAATAGATAAACTAAATTCAGGAAAGGCACCCGGCCCAGATGGGATTCCTATGGACTTGTATAAAATATTTAAAAACAAATTATTACAGCCCCTCCATAATATGATAGCGGAAAGCTATAACTTTAAAGAATTACCTCCCTCATTGAGAAACGCGATCATAACAGTCTTACCTAAACCCGGGAAACCTCACACTAGATGCGAATCTTTCCGACCAATCTCTCTTATAAACTCTGATGCCAAAATAATATCCAAAGTACTAGCAATTAGGCTTGAGAAATTTTTACCGTATCTTTCTAATCCTGATCAGAATGGTTTTATTAAAGGGAGGCAAGCCCATCACGGTATCCGTCGCGTACTAAATATAATTCATGAAAATTATGAACATCCCGATACAGCTTTACTTTCACTCGATGCGGAAAAAGCATTCGATAGAGTGGAACATAATTACCTCTATAGAGTTCTTTCTCAATTTGGCATGGGAAGTTATTTCATAAATTGGATTCAAATAATTTATAACAAACCCAACGCCTCAGTTATAACTAATAATATAATATCCGAACCATTTAATCTAGCTAGGGGTATGCATCAAGGATGTCCTCTCTCGCCCCTGCTCTTTATCCTAGCAATTGAGCCATTAGCTATTGCCATAAGGAATAATCAAAATATACACGGTATCAAAATTAAAAATATTGAATCTAAAATTGGACTCTTTGCCGACGACATTATTTTAATGTTGTCTAAGCTGAATTGCTCAATTCCCCAACTACTCAAGATTATCAATGAGTTTGGTTATATTTCCGGTTATAAACTTAACGAATCAAAATCTGCCATCCTATTTTTAAATCAAGCTGAAAGAGAGACTCCACCAATTCTAACCACATTTCAGGTGGCAAAAGACAGCCTTACTTACTTAGGCATTAAAATTACTCCAAAAATGGATGATCTGGTTGGTGCAAATTATACGCCGGTGACTAACTCAATAAGAGAATCAATTGACAGATGGTCTACCTTGCCTATATCTATGATTGGCCGTATAAACACTCTTAAAATGAACGTGCTTCCTAAATTTTTATATCTTTTTCAGGCTATTCCCCTTAATCCTCCCGATGGATTTTTTAATAAAATCCAAAAAATCTTCAATAAATTCATCTGGAATAACAGACGAGCTAGAGTACGTTTATCATTACTATATCTTCCATATGATAGAGGAGGACTGAGGGTACCAAACCTCAGATGGTATTACTGGGCTTCCCAACTTTCTAGTGCATCTTGCTGGTTTTCACCAACTATCCTGCCGTGGGTAAAAATAGAAAATATAAACACCTCTACCTTATCCCTAAATTCATATCTATACTCAAGGAAATGCAAAGATTTAATAAAAAACACTTCAAACCCTTTTGTTAAAAACACTATCCGAGTATGGTACGATGTACATAAATTCAAAAATGAAACACCAATATTATCCCAGTTTTCTCCGATCTGGGGCAATATGTCATTTGAACCAGGTAGGAAAGATATGGGTTTTAAAACATGGTATTCAAAGGGTTTACGCAAAATCGCTGATTTATTTGATAAAGGGATTATGGTCGGCTTTGAAGATTTGAAACAGAAATTCAACATTTCAAATAAACATTTTTTTAAGTTCATGCAAGTTAGAAATTTTATCTTAAGTACTCAAAAATCGATAGCATTACCTACTCTTACTTCTATAGAAGAGTTAGCAACAAACAGTCAGTTAAGGAAAGGTCTAATATCTTGCTTTTATAACAGTATCAAGGACAGCTCTCAGACCTCCTCAGAAGACAAAAGAATTGCATGGTGTGAGGACTTGAAATGTAATATATCAGTAGAGGAATGGCAGAGGGCCTGTTTGAAAGCACAGACGCAATCTATTAATACTCAATTTAAATTAATCCAATACAAATGGCTGATGAGAACATATATTTCTCCAACATTACTAAATAAATTTAATCCCAACAATCCTGACACATGTGCCAAATGTGGGGATAAAGGCACTTTGACTCATTGGCCCTCATTCATGAAAATGTTTGTATTTTTATCCTATATTTCTCTTACTTTTGTTCGTACGAAGTGTTCGTACGAACATGCCACGTCAGATTCAACAAACACTTCTATCGTCAGGAAACGTGTGTAAATGAGGTGCGTAAATAATGATGAATCCCACCTGTCCTATTCACCTGCTCGTGCACGCGAGAGGTTATTTACATAATTCCCACCCCTCTGAACACCATATAAGGATATAGTTTCCTGCCACCGCGAGCAGGAAGTGTCCATTCATAAACAGGTCGGTCCGGCTTTTTATGCGTCAGAAAACACACAAACGCGGTTTGGCGAATTAAATTGACTCGCCTTTGATCATAGTTCAGCCCCGGATCTGAGCGTAGACCCACTTACGCGCGATCCACACAGAATACAGATGACATCTGTGTGCGCCCATTCAGTCAACAGGCAGATTTATATTAAAAATGACATGAAACGACTGTATAAGCTTCGCTTTTTTTTCCCCTCCCTCTGCAGCGGCGCTGTGTGTGTGTGTGTGTCAGCTGTGATAAGCCGAGGACCCACCCGTGCGGCGCGCACGGACCATCCCCGGGGCGCGGGGGGGCCCCGCCCACGCGCGGGAGGCCACGCGCGGTGGTCGACGTGGGGCGCGGGGGGGGGGGGTTTGAAGCCGCTTTATTTTAATTTAACCATCTTGTGTCGTTGCATTTAATTATTTTCAAACTCAGAATATTTACTAAATAACGAAATATAAGTTATTAGTGAAGGAAATTCCGTCTGGATAACAGCGGACCGACTGCTCCTAAAATATACGACAGGTCTGGACCACACGTAGATTTTGTTCGTATCTGAAAAAAATCTAGGATACGAAAACATTGTTGAATGCCACAAATGATCCTAAATCACTCGTACGCACAGTTTAAGAACAAATCTGTGCGTACGAACGGTTCGTGAATGAGGGCCATTGTCTTTGGGAATGTCCAGAGATTCAGAAATTCTGGAAGGAGGTTTTGGACAAAATTTCACTCATTATCGGTACTAAAATTGATCCGTGTCCAAGGTTGTATATCCTAGGAATCTTCCCTACTCAAATCCAATTAAATAAGAGTGATCAAAAATCCATAATGTATTGTCTGGTCCAGGCCAAATATAGTATAGCCAGAGCCTGGAAATCTATAGTTAGGCTTCAAATAAATACTTGGATGTCTACATTATCAAGCTCTCTTGCCTTGGAGAAACTTACATTTATGATTAAGGGTAAATATGATGTTGTAAGAGGAGGTGAAGAGACGACACAGGAGACAGACTGCAGAACTTCACCTTTTAATCAACTCCTACTAAACTGGCGGGAACCCGCCCAACACTGCTTTATATACCCACATAACATCCGGTCCTCTGGACCTTTCACAATAAAAGCATCCTGTAATACATTCGGTCCACTGGGTGTGAGTAGAGCCCCCTAGTGGTCCACCACACACGCCCCCCCAGAACACCCAGTAAGGTCCATCACTAGTCCCGCATTTTAGGTTTGATCAAACGACCAGAACGGCTGAACCTGGGCCCTGCAGAACCAGTCTGATGAAGTGGAGGGCTACGAGGAGGGTCTGCAGAAGATTCGGGCTCCAATGGACGTTGAGAGTTTCCGGAAGAAGGACCGCCGTCCGTTAACAATGTGGATGGAGGTCTGCCTCTGCGAGGAGCTTGGGCCGTAACAACCTGATCATCTGACACAACATGAGCTGGTTTAAGCCTATCAATACAGACAGTCTCAGTACGACCCCCTAAATCCAAAATGAAATGTTTCGGACCTGGTTGAAGAACTCGAAACGGTCCATCATACAAAGGCTGTAGTGGTGTCCTGTGTGCATTGTGTTTGACAAAAACAAATTTAGAGGACTCCAGACTCTTAGGGACAAATGACTGCGGTAAACAGTGGTGTCAAAAGTATTCACATTCATTACTCAAGTAGAAGTATAGATACTGGGATTTAAAATTACTTCTGTAGAAGTAGAAGTATCAACTCTAGCTTTTTACTCAAGTAAAAGTAAAAAAGTACTGGTTTCAAAACTACTTAAAAGTATAAAAGTAAAAGTAGCGTAAGAAAAAGCAACAACAAAGACAAATGCTTAGGCCGCACCACACATACTATTGTATACAACCCCACCTCCCCCACAAAAATCATTTTTTTAGACTAGATTATATTATATTGTTAATGTTGAAAAACTAGGGGTGCACTAAGCTACCTGTCTTAACTGCATATATGCCCATTGAAAATAGACACATTTAAATGCAAATTTAAATATATTAAAATAACCATACTGTATAGGGGTATTATTGAGCATTTGCCTGCAGTGTGAACGTAGTCTATGAAGTAAAACTTTGTTAAGTTCAGTGAAAACTCTGACAGAAAGAAAATATGTTTTAAATCTGAATAAAAAAGAGAAACAATGTTAGCAAGCAAACCCAGAGCATGTAGCTAGTTCCATGGCTAGTACCTCCTAACCATAGAAAACATTATACAACATTAGTATGTTACTAGGTCACTAGAAGTCAGTAATCAACTGATTAAAAAAAAAAACTTTCAGCTTACCTCAATATTAGGCATGTAACGAGATCTCGTTGTACGAGATCTCGCAATATTAAACTCCCGCGATATCTCTCGTTGAGAGGTAACGTTGTCTCGCGAGACGCTAATGCTAGCGCTAGCAGAGCCCCTAGCAAGTCAGCGTCACGGACAGCATGGCTTCGCCGGATGAAGTTGCTATAGAAGACGCCCCAACTACTGATGGAGGGTCCCGGTGCCGCAGACGCCTCTACATTGACATGGAGGGTCCCGGCGCTGCCGACGCTGCCCCGGATGTAAAGGCACACGCGTAAACACCGGTGTGACCGGTGTTGCCAGATAGAGTCCCACCCACCCAAAGCACTCTTTACCCGCAAAAGTCAGAAGGAAAATCGCGGTGAACCGCCCAATCTGGCAACACTGGTGAGTGACGGCTGCAGATTCAGTGCTGATGCGGATATTTATGTTCAATTTTTGGAAAGTCCTGCGTGAATATCTATATTCTACAACAAAAAAAAACGGCAAAATGAAAGAAAAGTAACGAGGCTATTTTTAAAAAGTAAGGAGTAGAAAGTACCAGTAATTGCGTGAAAATGTAAGAAGTAGAAGTATAAAGTAGGCTGAAAAATAATTACTTTACTAAAGTATAGATAACTAAAATTTGTACTTAAGTAAAGTAACAAAGTATTTATACTTCGTTACTTGACACCTCTGGCGGTAAACAATGGTGTACCGGACCGGGGACACGAAAAGGGGCCTCCTGAGGTGAAAGATGGAGCAACGGTGGAGCGAACTGTGGTGAGGGTACCTCAGGTAAAAACTCACCGGGGACGCGCACAGGCTGACCGTAAACCATTTCAGCCGGGGAAGAGCTCAGGTCTTCTTTGGTTGCGGTACGCAACCCCAACAAAACCCAGGGAAGGCGGTCAATCCAGTTGTCACCGGTCAATGCAGCACGAAGTGCAGCTTTCAATGACCTGTGAAACCGTTCACACAAACCATTAGCTTGGGGGTTGTAAGCGGTGGTCCTGTGAACGTTAGTCCCCAGACCCTTGGCCATGGTAGACCAAAGCTCCGAAACAAACTGCGGGCCCCTGTCCGATGTAATGTCTGAAGGGGGGCCGAAACGTGCAACCCAGGTAGACAAAAAGGCCCGGGCCACCACTGCAGATGTTGTGGACGTCAGAGGAACCACCTCTGGCCACCTGGTGGTCCGGTCTATCATAGTCAGCAGATGAGTAAAACCCTGTGATGGAGGCAGAGGGCCTACTAGGTCTACGTGCACATGATCAAACCGCCGACTTGGGATGGGGAAAGGTTCCAACGGTGCTTTGGTGTGCCTGTTGACCTTAGCACGCTGGCATGGAACACACGCTGCTGCCCACTCCTTAACTGCTTTACGCAGACCGGGCCAAACAAACTTTGAGCTGACCAGTTTCACAGAGGCTCTAACACCTGGGTGAGAAAGGGAATGTAAGGAGTCAAAAACGCGGCGTCGCCATGAAACTGGAACCAGGGGGCGGGGCCTGCCCGTAGATACGTCACAGAGCAGGAGAGGACCTCCGTCATTCACCCGCCTTTCCTCCAACTCGAGGCCTGTGGGGCCGGACTGGAGCTCGAGTATTTCTGCGTCGCTACGTTGGTCCGCAGCCATAGCAGAAAAATCGATGCCAACGTACACGGGAGCGATCAGCACCCGGGAGAGACAGTCGGCCACCACATTGGATTTTCCAGCCACATGCTGAATGTCTGTAGTAAATTCAGACACCGCTGCGAGGTGGCGTTGCTGGCGAGCAGACCAGGGGTCAGAAATTTTTGACATAGCAAAGACCAGGGGTTTGTGGTCAACGTATGCAGTGAACTGGCGGCCTTCCAGGAAAAACCTGAAATGGCGTGTAGCCAGGTAAAGCGCCAGCAACTCTCTGTCAAAAACACTGTATTTCAGCTCATTGTCCCGCAGCGTACGGCTGAAAAATGCAAGCGGCTGCCAAACCCCGGAAACCTGCTGTTCTAACACAGCCCCCACCGCAACATCAGATGCGTCGGTTGTTAAAGCTATTTGCGCCGCTGGGGATGGATGGGCCAAAAGGGCAGCAGTGGCCAGTGCAGCTTTAGCGTCACCAAATGCCTGTAGGCGTTCTGGTGTCCAGTCCACACTGTCGT
>JBBPBX010010952.1:43198-56906 GCA_038048925.1 Garcialebias charrua | reverse complement strand
CTGATTATGTACAAAGCTTATAATAAACTCTTTCCAAGCTGTACACAAAAGTGGTTCAAAATTAAAGAGAAAAACTATGATTTACGAGAGAAGGGTTTATTTATTTTTTAAAACAAAGGTTAGGACAAATATTAAAAACAACTGTACTTCAGCTAGAGGGAGTCAGGTGTGGAATAGTTGTAGTAAGGAGTTTCAACTGTGTTTTTCGATCTTTAAATTTAAAAAAACATATAAAAATAATTTACTAAACAAATATAATAGGACTTGGGTGGTTTTTTCCCCCCTGCTTTTCCCATTTTGTGTTTTGTATATTCATGAGCTTGTTTAGCTGGAATTCGCTTATATGTTTGAAAAAACAAATATACATGATAATATTCTGCTGCTTTGATTTTGATGTATAACAACATAAGCTTGTGCTTCTGTCTACAATTTATTTTTGGTCCACACTTTTGTTTGTTTTTTGTTTTTTTGTGTTCTTAATCATCTGGGTTCATTCTAGTAAGAACTTCTCACGCACACACAACCTTGCCTGATCTGTTAGTGCTCTGAGTTTGCATTTGGGATGACTCTCAGCTACTACCACACCAAACGTTAAACTGTCCACCTGACTCAGTTAAATCCGTGTGAGTGTGCTGAGGTCAGCTGGCTGTGGTGGCCATCTTCAATTCCAAACCAAATGTTTGGAAATTTAGTTTGGCTTTCGATGAGAACATCCACCCTCATTTGCCCCATTCTGAGCCCTTGAGCAAGGCCTTTAACCCCCACCATCTGCACCCCCGGGCGTCCTAGATGGCAGCTCTCTGCTCCACACAGAGGGCTGTGGTGGCTCGGTGTCTGTGGTTGCATCTGGTATAAAACAATTGCCAAATTCTCGGGCGAGTTTGCTCGCTGTGCCAACGCCTGAAAAAGAGAGCAGCCGAAAGGGGTAAAAAAAAGTTTTTTTTAAATAAGCCTGATTAAAATACTCGACTTGTTTTTCTTTAACCAGCACTCAAACACCCTTTTTTCCAGACATTTTTGTCCCTCCCAGCTTCCCGTACACATGGTGCCACAATCAGACCTCTCCAAGTGACAAAAGCTTTTAAAATACAACAGAGTCACTTGGGTGGCTTGTGTGTGTGCGAGCGTGTGTGTGCTTGTTTACTGACATGGTAGGATGCAAATCAAAAGGTCTGAATCAACATTTGAACAAATACCAGAATATTAGACAAACATGTTGACGTACCATACATCATATGTATTTTTATCAGCGCAGGCTGTCATTCTGTAAACTGGAAAAAAACAATTATCATCTTACTTCATAAAAGGTTGGCAATCGTAACTGTGTGTCTGTCTGCACAAAATCTCATTAACCACCGAGTGGATTTTAATGACATTTCATAAAAGTGATAACTGAATAAACATATACAACTCATTACCTTTTACAGTCAGTTCCTTTCAAGATGGCCACCCCAGGTATTCAATCTTGACAAACTCAAAAATGGCTGTAACTCAGCACTTTTTATAAATACCGAGCTAAAATTTGGTGCGGAAATAGCTGAGAGTCATGCCCAACACATATTCAGAGAACCAACTGATTGCATGAGAATTCTGTTTCTGGAGTTGAGCATTTCTGTCTGTTAGCACAATATATTTTTGAACAACTGGAAAAGGTATGCCAAAACTCTAAGAAAGTAACCACTGGTTGTACGTCTATAACTCATTAACGTCTGGAGTCAGCTTCCATCAAGATGGCCGCCTCAGCAAACCGACTTCAGCAAACACTGAAATGTCTTCAACTCTGTCAGTTTTATGGATACTGAGCTCAAATTTGGTGTGGTAGTAGCTTAAAGTTGTTCTCAGAAGGCTAAAAGATGACACCAGCTCTCACATCGCATGGGATCTTTTTATATCTCTTGAAATGTGATTAAAGTAATCTTGTAATGTTTTAAGGCAGTAGGGGTCAGGGTTTCATCGCTGAATGCCAGGCTTTTAAGTTTTGTTTCGTTTTTAAGCGTTAAAAAAATCAGTGCATCTGTGCAACTTATTCAAGGATTTAAGGATCATTATTGTCATTTGCATCACATGCGGTGGAACGAAATTGTGTACACAGGGTCCCAGTTACGTCCAACAAAAGCATAAAATGTTAGATAAAAAAACAGTAATAAGATCTAAGATGTGAACTAAGAAAAACGTCAACTAAAAACAAACTAAGCACTAGGAGCAAAAAACAATATGCCAAACAGCAGCACGAACATGAGTCTGCATGAGCAGATGAGCATGAATGAACACAGCAACATGAAACAGATCAGCAGCAACATGAAACAGATCAGCAGCAACATGAAACAGATCAGCAGCAACATGAAACAGATCAGCAGCAACATGAAACAGATCAGCAGCAACATGAAACAGATCAGCAGCAACATGAAACAGATCAGCAGCAACATGAAACAGATCAGCAGCAACATGAAACAGATCAGCAGCAACATGAAACAGATCAGCAGCAACATGAAACAGATCAGCAGCAACATGAAACAGATCAGCAGCAACATGAAACAGATCAGCAGCAACATGAAACAGATCAGCAGCAACATGAAACAGATCAGCAGCAACATGAAACAGATCAGCAGCAACATGAAACAGATCAGCAGCAACATGAAACAGATCAGCAGCAACATGAAACAGATCAGCAGCAACATGAAACAGATCAGCAGCAACATGAAACAGATCAGCAGCAACATGAAACAGATCAGCAGCAACATGAAACAGATCAGCAGCAACATGAAACAGATCAGCAGCAACATGAAACAGATCAGCAGCAACATGAAATAGATCAGCAGCAACATGATGTGATATTTCACTGTGATTATTCTGGTTATTTATTCATGAGTCTAACAGCTTCAGGGTAGAAACTGTTCCTCGGTCTAGTGGTTCTGCACTTAATGCTCCACAGCCTCCTGCCTGAGGGGAGCAGGGCAAAAGGTGTGTGTGCTGGGTGAGTGGGGTCCTTCATGATGCAGGTTGCCCTCTTCCTGCATCTGGAGGTATAGATGTCTGTGATTATTGCAGCATTGTCCAGAATTTCCTATTTCTTTTCTTGTACAACGCCGGCAGAACTTTCAATTGTTGTCATTTGTTGTTTGTTACATTTCAAAATGTCCAAAGAAAAGCTAAAAAAAAAAACTAAAGACAGGATAACTGTTGATCAACACAACTTTAAAAGAAAGGGGGAAAACGTCTGAACGCTAAATTTAAAAAACAGTGGGGTGGTTTAAGACTTTTCATGCAACTCTTCATACTTTTTTATTATTATTCTGTTAGAAATACAGGTAGTCCTCGGGTTATGACAATCTCGAGTTACGATGTTTCGTGGTTACGGCGCATCTCCCATTAAAAAAAATTATTTTGAAATTTTACTTTGAAAAGCAGAGTTACGCAGTTTCCGGTTTTACGTTGTAAACATAGCGGTGAAGGAATGCTGCATTGTATTCTCTAAAAAAGCTAAGTCTGGTCCTCTGGACATTCAAAGAACAAAACAAAACTGTACTGTGAACGCGGTTTTACGTCGTAAACGAATAGAGAATACGGAGGATGGACCGAGCTGGACGGTGGTTTTACGTCGTAAACTAATGGAGAATACGGCTGATGGACGGAGGAAGTAGGCCATAACTCTTTTTTCACTTCATTATGGCTCCCAAATGTATGTATTTTTTGATAATTATGTAGGGTACGGTACTGTGTTAAACTAGGCTAAGTGCTTGGTAATACTGTACTGTACTGTACTGTACATGTATATGGTGCAGTATATACGTATATTTCGACTTAAGTCGAAATTCGGTTTACGCCGCCGCGCAGGAACGGATCTCCGTCGTAAGTCGAGGACTACCTGTAAATGATAAAGCTCGTACAAACTGCAACAACCAAACACATCTGCATGAGTCAGCAGAGAGAAAAAGTTAACTGTGGCTGGGATTTTAATGTGTCGCCTGAAAGACTGAAGCTGTGTTAGCGCCTGTACGGAGCAGAAACAGGCGGCAGCGTTTGTTGACTGATGGGAGTCCATGTTGACTGGGAACTCTGTTTGGTTTGGCAGGAGGGAAACACAAACGGCCATTCTTCAGGTGAAACCATGTGAGAGCCCCATCGTTCAGCGTTCCTGCAAACAGCTTGTGCAAACCTCTGCATCTAAACTCTCAGTCCTTCACTTGTTGCAAGAGCTTACAACTTGAGAAAGTTACACTCATAATGTCATAACTTGTTCTTATTATAAAAAAAATGAATAAAACTTCTCCCCCTGGACTGTTTCAGTTTTAATAAAACTGCATCGTTACATGAGCTGTGTTCCAGACACACCAGACCTGTGTTTGTATGGCGTCAGAAACGTTAGCACTTTAGTTTTACCAGCATTTTGGTTTTCAAAGCGCTGCAGTAAGAATTTTATTTCAAGTTCAAAGGCTGAACAGGCTGATGACACGTTTACCAACAAAAACCAGGACATTACCCCCACAGACCGCGGCTGAAACACTGTCATCAAGCAAGACTTTCCTATAAATCTTTTGAGTTTCGTGGGGGAGGATAACAGCCCGCCTTTAAACTGAAAGGCAGCTTTAAAGACAATTGTCTTAATGATATGTCTGAGGCTGAACGTTCAAGTCATGAGCTCCGTGTTTGTCGCCCACCCATTCCAGGCCCTCTTATGACAGAGACACAGAGAAACGGGCCACACTGGGCAGAAAAAGGCAAGTCGCTACCTGCGAGGAGAGGACGAAGAGAGGAATGAAAAAGACAAGAATGGACGTCCACTTCTTGACTTGTTCACATGGGAGAAAAACATTTTTTGCATTTCTTATTTCTAAAATAAAAAATAAACATAAACGCTGTAACAGCACCGTTTCTAGAGATGTTCTCATCCACAAAGAAAACTCCAGCATTATAGTAACTGTGCCAGGCCTGTATGTGTAACACTGCTACGAAAACACACCAGAAACAGTTACACAACAAGTTAACAATGAGAAATAAAAGAGCAAAAATCATCAACATATGTAAAACATGGACACAAGACAGGAAGAGGGAAGTTGAAGCCACAGATTGAGCATCATCTGGTGGCTGGTTCCAGTACAGGTTTTAAGTCCCACACCCCCATGTAAACAAATGGGACATCTTCCAGAAAGAAGAAAAAAAAAACTTAAGTCTTTATCAAGTGTACTTTTATTTTTGCATACAGTACCGTATTTTCCGGGTTATAGGTCGCACCGGAATATAGGTCGCTTTGTCCAATTATTGCCAAAAAATTGGAAAAATCCATAAATAGATTGCACCGGAATATAGGTCGCACCTACGTCACCGCCGACGTAACGCGTCATCCACCGCTGACGTGACGCATCACTGCTGAGTCAACCCGGAAATGTGGGGGAGTGTTTAGCTCTGTTGCAAATGTCTGCCACAGGAGCGCAAAGCAAGGCTTTTAAGAAGATTAACACGGTAAAAACAATTATTTGTTTGCTAAAAATTATAGCTGACATTATAGCACAAGGGTTAGTGGTTTATTAACCGAGTGGTTTATTAGCTATTTGCTAAAATATACACGGAAATAAAACGAAAGCTAGCAGAGATGAGTCCGTCTCTCAAAACACGAATAAAAAAAAATCGGATTTTATTTCAAATGTTTCATACAGGGCAACAGTTTGTAAATTAAAGCCATATAATTACACTCTGGGAGCAGAAAAAATATCCCCCGAGTGGTTTGTGAGCTATTTATAACTTTATAAACGGAAATAAAACAATAGCTAACCCGAGATGATTCCGTCTAAAACAACGAATAAAAATTTGAATTTTATCTCAAATATCTTATACAGGGCAACAGTTTGTAAATTAAAGCCATATAATTACATTTTGGGAGCAGAAAAAATATCCGCCAAATGGTTTATGAGCTATTTATCTAAATAGTAGGTATCTGTTTATGGTAGCTAAGCGCTAACAACAAAGCTAAAAGATAGTTGTTGTTTTTTTATCTCAAACATCTCATAAAGCTAGTCACTTGTAAATGTCCAAACAGTGATTACATTCTGTAATTTAAAAAAGCTAAGTCTGGTCCTCTGGACATTCAAAAAACAAAACAAAGCAAAAAAATTGTAGAAACGTTTTGTCACGCCTACAATTTTTTTGCTTTTCTTTTTTTGCTTTGTTTTGTTTTGTTTTTTGAATGTCCAGAGGACCAGACTTAGCTTTTTTAGATTTTTCTACCTGGATTATTGAGCATGCATCAGGGTACATTCTGTACGTTTCATAAATATCCGCCAAGTAGTACTTGACTTATCTTGCTAACAAACACAGAGCTAACAGTTCTTACCTCCAGAGTAGGAGGCCGGGCAGCGATAGAGTCAGTCTGAGCAGAGTAGGGCTGAACCATTTTGGAAAATAATCTAATTGCGATATTTTTTTTCTTCTATAAATTGCGATTGCGATTTAAAATGTGATTATTTTTCAAATACCTTCTCAAGTATTTTTCAACAAACAGAAGCAATAAATCAATCTGTTTTATAATAAACAATGTCAGATTTATTTAAAGCAGAGATTAAATAAAGCAAGCAAATGTATGACTTTTCTTTTCACCATTTCTATTTTTTCTTGTTTCATAAACACAATAGTATACAAGTTAAGTGAACTTCCTAACTACTGTCTGAACTTCACATGACAGTTAATAAATAAATATAAAAAAATTAGATATAATTTTTTTAACTTACTGCTTTCCAGCCAGTAACATCATAAAAAATAAAGTGCAAAAAACAAAGAGAATCTGCTTTAACCAACTCGTTCTGGGAATTCAAACTCAGTGAACACAAAATAAACTAGTATCTGTTCTTATTAAATGTTTTAGATGTAAAGTTAAAAATAAAAACCTCTTGGAACAATAATGTAAACATAGTCCGTCAGTAACAGCAGGATGCAGACCCTTGTGAACACCTCAATATCCTGCCAGGTTATTATAAGGGAGCGTGCATAACGGTCACCTGACAGCACCTGAGAAATGGCTTTGAGCTGCTCTAACACTTCATTTCTTTGGATCCCCATCTTGTTGGACATTCAGTGATGAGGCTGTGTTCAGAAAGTTTGAGCTCCCTCTTCAGTCATTGCTGCCTTCTTCTTTCAACTGTGGGAGAGACACTCTGTCATGTCCTGTAATACAAAATAAAATAAATAAATACACACATTCACATCCTCACCTCTCACTCGTGCAAAAATTGAGGACCAGAAAAATCTTCTCACGTTGTTAGTTAAAAACAATGTACAGGTTTTAGCTTTTCCCAGTTTGTCAACGTTAAGTGAATGCAAAACGTGATGACTAAATAGCTTCACATTACTGAACATAATAATTAACATTTTATTTAAAACAGACAATAAAAAGGATAGTATAATAGTTGTGACATCACGACCAGGTTTGGTAATAGGTACACGTAATGAGAAAGTGCATCACCTCATCTAAATAGCTATGCTAAAGCTAAGATAACAACATTAAACACCGCTAGTTTAAAAAAAAAACAGCTTGCGCAAAACGTGTGTGTTACTGGTTCTGTATTAATTCATATCACTAACGACAAAACTGTTTTTTTTTTTAATCAGATAATGAATGCGCTTTTTCACGCAGAACGTTAGCTTGTTGAGCTAGCTGCTAACAGGGCAGCGTCAACAACAGGCCCGGTCACATGACCAGCTCGCGCTCTGTTTATCTCCGCTGTCTCATCAGATACACGTTTACATGGACTAACTTACCTGAATTTTTAACTTTTATGACTTCTGTCGAGCCTGTGTTGGAGCGTGCGGTGTTGACGTCTCCCCCTCCCTGCCTGCTCGGTTGCTCCGCTCGGCTCGGCTCACTCCCAAGTCACGTGACCAGTCAAATCGCAGCCCGTGCGATTCGAGAATCGCATTTTAACATATCGCGAGATAATCGCAAATGCGATTAATCGTGCAGCTCTAGAGCAGAGGAGGCTTTTTTTCAGACACGAGCTGGAAACGGTCGGTGGACTCTCTGGAAGTGTCCGCTAGCGGACAAAAGTGGTACTGCACCATTTTCTGCCAAAATGAAAAACGGTCACATCTGAGCCAAAAATTGGTCTAAAAATATGGGGGAAAATCCACAAATAGGTCTCACCTCTCCATAGATCGCAGGGCATGCAAATTAGGCAAAAGCCGTGACCTATTTTCCGGAAAATACGGTAGTTCTTTTGTCTCATCAGCTACAGGCAGGTGGAACACCTGGAGAGCTGGTGCAGGAAGAACAACCATCAATGTGAAGAAGACAGAGGAGATGGTTGTGGACTTCAGATGGAGCAAACACCCCCCCACCACCACCACCACCACCACCACCACCACCACCTGAACATAAGAGGATCTGCGGTGGAAGTGCTCTCCAGCTACAAGTACTTGGGTGTGCACCTGAATGATAACCTCAGCTGGACCAACAACACCACCAGCCTGATCAAGAAAGGTCATCAGAGACTCTACTTCCTCAGACGGCTGAGACGAGCTGGTCTGAGAAGCTCAGTCCTCACCTCCTTCTACAGGTGTGCAGTGGAGAGCATCCTGTGCTCCAGCATCAATGTGTGGCATGGAGGCTGCACAGCTGCAGAAAGAAAAGCTCTACAGAGAGTGGTGAAGGCTGCACAGAAGATGTTGGAGTCAGTCTCCCCACCATCACAGACATCTACACCTCCAGATGCAGGAAGAGGGCCACCTGCATCATGAAGGACCCCACTCACCCAGCACACACACTTTTTGCCCCACTCCCCTCAGGCAGGAGGTTGAGGAGCATTAAGTGTAGAACCACTAGACTGAGGAACAGCTTCTATCCTGAAGCTGTTAGACTCATGACTCTCTAACCAGGATAATCACTGTGATGTCACTTGACTGTTGATGTGTCTGTTATAGTGCTTGAAAGTATATTTTCTTCAAATGTTTGTGGTGGCCACAGATTAATCTGTGATGGCCCAGGCCACCATTGGCCACCCCCTGGCTCTGCCATTGCACCTGGTGGTGGATAAAATAAAACTGCTCCCATCGCTCACCACGATGTGTCACTCTCAAAGCTACAAACATTTGCATTTCAAGTCCCTCAGCAATAGAGGACGTCAGCATTCTGCTTGTGTTAATTGAAAATTACATGTTGGCCCATTTGAACTGCCCTGATCAGCATCTACCACAGAAAAATTAATACCAGTTGACATCACACTAGATTTGTTGTATTGTTGGTAGTTCAATAAAATTATAAAAACTATTTTAGGGGTAACAATAAGTTTTATTTATCTGTTCTGTTTGAAGTAATATTACTGTTTATCACTCTTGTTTGTTTATTGAATACTGTACAGTATTTGAAGGTTTGACTGTAGTAAATCTAATCTATCATTAATTCAGTAGTGTTAATGTGTCTGTCCTGCTTGGGGTCATAGGTGAGGTTAGAGGTGGGTCTATGATGTCATAGTTTTAAAAAGGTCGCGTGTTGGCCGTTCACACGACAAAGCAGGGCTGGTGTTTTCACTCTCACCCAGCTTCAAAACATATGTTAGAGGTAGGCCTGTCAGGATATCAAATTTTACTGGGCGATTAATTGTCTCAGAAATTACTGCGATAAACAATAATATTGTTTGAAATTTAACAATAATTAGTAAGAAAATGATTCGAGAAGAAACGATAAATGAAAATGAGATTGATAATATTCATTTATCATGCATTAATTGATTTATTGTTTATCGCGACAGGCCTAGGTAGGGATGCACGATAGTATTGGCATGGTATCAGTATCGGCCCATGTTAGCAATAAAATTAAATATCAGACGTCGGCCATTCCAGCAAAATAACTCACCAATATAAAAGGCTTCTGTGTTAAGTTAATTTTTAATTCAAGAAACTATCAAGTACCGTAATTTCCGCCCTTTAAGTTGCTCCGCCCCATAAGTCGCTTTAGTCCAATATGTCCAATAAATTGGAAAAATCCATAAATATGTCGTTTCGCCCCATAAGTCGCTTCTATTATGCGTCACCGCTGACGCGTCGCGTATGTTACACGTCACTGCCCTGCTGCATATGGCGGCCACAGGAGTGTGCACGGAAAGACTTTAACAAGATTAACACGGTAAAAACAATTATTTGTTTGTCGAAAATTATAGCAAAGATGTGTCTTAGCTTAACCTTTCCTTAATAAATGCACGTATGTGTCAAATCTGCTGGATTTAAAAAGTAGTTTCGCTACGTGCACGCGCAGTGAGCGGATACGCTTCATTTCTTTAAAATTTAGCAAGATAAACACTTAAAAATATATATTTGTTAGCTGACATTATAGCAAAAGTGTTTCTGAGCTTAAATTTGGCCAAATGGTGGTGTCCATCAGAGGCACGCAGTCATGGAACACACTGCCAGTTTCCATCAGGAACTGTGGCACCTACTCCAGCTTTAAAAAATCTCTGAAACTTTGGCTGAAAACTAATCAGAAGTGCACTCATGTGTAGATTACTTTGTCTATTCTTATGGCATCATATTTTTATTGTAATTTTATGTTGTGTTATGTGCTATATAGGTGATGTTTGTATTTTTCTCCGCTCTTTTGTTTTATGGGACGTTTCTTATTCTTACCTGCCTTAGGACAACGGATGCAAATTAGCTATTGTGCTAACTCCGGCATATTTACATTGATGCTAACTGCTGTTATGTTGATTAATATGCATTGTCCTAACTTAAATAAATAAATAAATGAAATGAAATGAAACCTTTCCTTAATAAGCTGGTGAAGATTCTCAGTTGTCCAGGACATGATAAAATGATAAAATCAAAAAGGCGTTCAATACAAGATCAACTGGACTTTATTTGTTGAACAAGACGTTTCGCTTCTCATCCGAGGAGCTTTATCAATTTTGAATTGATAAAGCTCCTCGGATGAGAAGCGAAACGTCTTGTTCAACAAATAAAGTCCAGTTGATCTTGTATTGAACGCCTTTTTGATTTCCTTAATAAATTCACGTAATGGTCAAATCAGCTGGATTTAAATTGTTTCGCTTCGACGTCTTCCAAACGGTCGCGCGTTGCGAAAATAAATTATAAATAAATCGAATTTTCGCTCAAACATCTCCTACAGCTAATAGATTGTAAATATCCATCCAGTGATTACTTTCAAGTTTCATCAAAATCTGTTGTGTGGTTCATAAGCTATTTTGCTAACAAACAATAGTTCAGACCTACCTCGAGTTCAGGAGGCCGGGCTGCGACAGAGTGAGTCCAAGCAGAAGAGGCTTTTTTTTGGACACATGAGCTAGGAACGGTCGGTGGACCCTAGAGGCCGAAAGTGGTACTGCTGCCCCTAGCGGCCAAAAGTGGTACTGCTCCAATTTTTTTCGTCAGAATGAATGGAAACGGTCATATCTCAGCCAAACATTGGTCTAAAAATATGGGGGAAAATCCATAAATATGTCGCTTCGCTCCATAAGACACAGGACATGAAAATTAGTTTAAAAAAAACTGTGACTTATATGCCGGAAAATACAGTACTGTATATCTATTAATGCACTACTTACAGTACTTTTCGGCGTATAAGTCACTGTTTTTTTTACTAATTTGCATGTCCTGCGGCTTTTATGCCGAAGCGTCTTATTTATGGATTTTTTCCCATATTTTTAGACCCATTTTTGACTCAGATATGACCGTTTTTCATTTTGGAAAAAAAAAAAAATGGTGCAGTACCACTTTTGTCCGCTAGGGGACACTTCCAGAGAGTACACCGACCATTTCTAGCTCATGTGTCCGAAAAAAGCCTCCTCTGCTCGGACTGACTCTTGTCGCTGCCCGGCCTGCTCTGGAGGTAACTTCTGTTTGCTGTGTTTGTTAGCAAGATAACTCATAAACCACACCGTGGATTTTCTTGAAACTTACAGAGCGTAATTATTTGGTGGTCATTTACAAACTGTTAGCTGCAGAAGATGTTTAGAGCTAAAAAAAAATCGCTCTTTTAGCTTTGTTGTTAGCAGTTAGCTACCGTAAACAGATACCTACTGTTTAGATAAATAGCTCTTAAACCACTCGACAGATATTTTTTAGGCTTACAGAGTGTAATTATATGGGTTTAATTTACAAACTGTTGCCCTGTATAAGACATTTGAGACAAAATTTGTTTTTTTTGAGACACAACCGTGTCGAGTTAGCTTCAATTTATTTCCGTGTATATCGTAATTAATAGCTCTTAAACCACTCAGCGGATATTTTTTAGGCTTACAGAGTGTAATTATATGGGTTTAATTTACAAACTGTTGCCCTGTACAGTAGGGGTGTAACGAGATCTCGTTGTACGAAATCTCGTGATATTAAACTCCCGCGATATCTCTCGTTGAGAGGTAACGTTGTCTCGCTAATGCTAGCAGAGCCCCTAGCAAGTCAGCGTCACGGACAGCATGGCTTCGCCGGATGAAGTTGCTATAGAAGACGCCCCAACTACTTTTAAATCATTTGTTTGGCAGCATTTTGGATTTCCAATAGAAACGATAAATGGCGAAAGAGCAACAAACAAGACACGGACAATATGTAAGCACTGCAAGAAATTTTTACCGTACACCGCTGCTAACACTAGCACGATGCAACGCCACCTTCTAAGGTCTAAGGAGATTCAATCAGTAAAATGAAGACATCAGTTGAGTTTGTAATACATGTTAAAACAGAATAAAAGCCTTTTTGCGGCATAAAACCGATCTTTGAAGTTTTCTTGAACTAATATTAAAATCTCGTCTCGTTCTCGCAAACTCTGTAATTTGTCTCGTCTCGTCTCGAGAGTTTTATGTATCGTTACACCCCTACTGTACAGTATAAGACATTTGAGATAAAATTTGATTTATTTATCATTTATTTTCGCAGTGCACGCGACCGTTTGGAAGACGTCAAACCGAAACAATTTAAATCTAGCAGATTTGACCATTTCGTGAATTTATTAAGGAACGGTTAAGCTCAGGAACCCTTGTGCTATAATGTCAGCTAAGAAATATATTTTTTCTCAGCAAAGAAATAATTGTTTTTACCGTGTTAATCTTGTAAAGTCCTTCCTACTGGCTTGCTTCTGTGGCCGCCATTTTCAGCAGGGCAAATGAGGCGCTGACGCGTCGCGTAGCGGTGACGCATAATAGATGTGACTTATAGGGCGAAGCAGCGTATTTATGGATTTTTCCAAATTATTCCCAATAATTGGACAAAGCGGCTTATACACAGAAGCGACTTTTACGCAGAAAAGTACGGTATGTGCTTTTCACTTGCTGCAAATTTGCACTGTTCGAGTGTTGTCATTGTGTTAGCATTAATGTCATGAATAAATTTGACATTAAACATAACCCAAGTGTTATATAATTTTCAGCACCCTTTTTAGTACAGTCTCTGTAAAAGACCAAGCAGAATAATGTAGTATTTTAATTTCACAGCTGAGAAAGCTGCAGTCTCTGCAAGTTCTGCAAGTAGGTCTAGGGAAAAAAACATCGTATTGGCATCAGTTATCACAGCCATATAAAAGTTTTAACATACAGTATTGGACATTGGCCAAAAATCCAAGATTGTGCATCCCCAGTTACAGGGGGCTTCTAAAATGATGTTTTCGTGTGAACATACATCTGAAAATATTTTTTTAAGGCTTTCATGTATTCACAAAAACTGTCTTCATGTGGCCAGGGCCTCATATAGAAGCTATGATCAGAGAGAAACGAGTCACCCC
>JBBPBX010010952.1:10071-31485 GCA_038048925.1 Garcialebias charrua | reverse complement strand
ATATATATATATATTGTAGGAGCTATTTCTCCATTTCTGGTTAAATTTTAGAATTTAAATAGTTTAGTTTATCCTTATGTTTTTGTTGTTTGATTTATTATTTTTGTTTAATTCATTATTTAGAATAAGTTATTTGATTAGGAATTCACTTAATTAGTTAATTAGTTTCAGTTGGGATGTGGGTGTTTCACAGTATAAATAGGTGGGTCTTAGGCAGCTCGTAATGCACGTGGATGGTCATAAGGTTTTTTACCAGTCTCAGTCACAGTCTCAGTTTCAGTCACACAGTCACAGCCAAGTCTATCAGCCAGATAACAGGTGCAGGAGTCAGAACAGGAGAATTAGAATCCTGTAGAGCCTGTAACTTTTTGCCTGAACGATGGAATAAAACTACAAAAATCAATATTCCTCTTTCCTTTTTTCAATTTTGATTCTCCTTTTTTGGGCTGCGTAAACCAGAATCCATGTGCACCAAGCCAGAAGACAAATGGTCACTACATATATATTATATAAATGAACTTGTACACTGTGTACCCTTGGAAAAATTAGGGTCTATTTGAAGAACTTCTGGAGAAACTCACCCCCTCCGTTTTTGTAGCAGAGGTAAGGAAACCTCCACACATTTCCCAGGCCTATAATCTGTCCTGCAACTGCCAAGAGGAACTCCGTTTTGCTCGACCACTCTCCTCGGGGGGTTGCATGTTGTGCTGAGCCCATGTCCTGGTTAACTGTGACCTTTTGAACTTGGTCCTCATCCACCGTGCTGTGACAGGAAAAACAGTTATTTTATTATGGTGGATTTAATGAAGTTTTTGATCCGAGTAGACAGTTTGCTTGGAACACTGTACAGTAGTGGCAAACATCTGGGAAATCACACATCATTTGTGTCACAATAGTACACAACACTGTTATTTTAATATTTGTAAATCAAAAATGCATTCTCTGCATTCACATATAATTTTCTTGCACACAGTCGGTGACAATAAGCAATATAAAAATGTAATCCCATTTTCTCCACAGTTCGGCTCTTCTGCATTAGGTCAACAGATTCATCAATGTTGCTTTTGTTTGGCTGCTTCAGTTCTAATGTGGGAGTTTAGTAAGTAGACTGGAAAATATGTGCTCATCTACATGACTGTTAAAAAGCCACCAGAGTAAATACATTTCTCAAAAAAAAAAAAAAAAAAAAAAAAAGAAAAACCCAGGAACAAGTAAAGGCAAAAGGACAAGCTTAGGCAAGAAAATGAAACCAGGTGCGGACAAAGTAGGACAAAGAGATTTTTCTTTTGGCTGCTCTCTTGCAGTGGTCGTCACAGGGGGGTAACTCACACAAGAAACTTGGTAATTGTTTTAGGCCATGTGCCCTTTCTGATGCAAGCTGGGCTTGAACCTGCAGCTTCACGATTAAGAGACTGTGGCACAAAAAATGACAAAGACTACTGAACAGAAAAACTAACACATGGACATTCTATAAAGATGGAGTTCGGCAAACCAAGGAGAGTCTGACTCAAACCAAATGGTTTGTGTAAAACACAAAGTTGTTAGCACTCAGAGAGTGTATTGATGATGATAGCTAGCTACTACCACATCATACTTTAGCTCAATATCTGTACATGTAAATGGGACTGAGTTATGTCCATTTTTGTATTAACTAAGGTCATCTGGCTGCGGTGAACATCCATCCATCTTTACCCACTTCTTCTTTTTCGGGTTGCAGGGGTCATTGGTGCCCATATCCAGCAGTCACTGTAGCCGTTTTCGCATTGGCCAGCCCTCAATGGCCCGGGCCGCCCCCGGTTTGCCCATAGCCCGAACTGGCCCGCCCACGTTCATTACGCATTATGTAGAGAGCAAGCCTTGAAGTGGGTGGGGTGTTCACTTGACGTGGGTGGAGTGTTCACTTGACGTGGGTGGAGTGTTCTTGTGTGCGCGCTTACAGTGTTTTAAGAGAGGACACCCCTAAAAAATATTTGTTAGCTGAATATATATATTAGTTTTTCTGAGTTTAATTTTTGTTAATAACTGATTACAAATCAGCTTATGTATCAGCTTATGTTAGAACGTAAATAGCACGAAGCGCGCACCCATTTCCGCCTTTCCGCGTGACCTGAATGTCATTAAAATATAACTAATATTGTCTAACTCTTGCGCGCAGCCAGGGTTTTAAAATATAACTAATAATCTCTAACTTCTACGTGCAGCTAGAATGTTAAGAGGATTGAATGGTATATAGGTAAAGTGGACACCTAAAATTCCAGTCTGCCACTGTAGCTCAGAGCGTTCGCCAACTGCTAATAAGCTCTTTTATCTTGACCGGGTGAAGCGGGTTCGCTTCCCACCTGGTACAAAGTAATTTTACTTTTTTATTATTGGAGTAAATAAAAAGGAGTTTGTTTGGTTAACACAACTCCTTTTTATTTACTCCAATAAAAAAAAAAGTAAAATTACTTCGTACCAGGTGGGACGCGAACCCGCTTCACCCGGTCAAGATAAAAGAGCTTATTAGCAGTTGGCGAACGCTCTGAGCTACAGCGGCAGACTGGATTTTTAGGTGTCCACTTTACCTATATACCATTCAATCCTCTTAACATTCTAGCTGCACGTAGAAGTTAGAGATTATTAGTAATATTTTAAAACACTGGCTGCGTGCAAGAGTTAGACAATATTAGTTATATTTTAATGACATTCAGGTCACGCGGAAAGGTGGAAATGGGTGCGCGCTTTGTGTTATTTTTGTCCCAACATAAGCTGAATTGTAATCAGTCATTAACAAAAATTTAACTCAGAAACACTAATTCAGCTAACAATTATTTTAGGGGTTTCTGTAGTTAAATATTAATGAAATTCAGCCCTCGCGCTGAGGTTGTTTGAATGAGTCCCGCCCCTGCTGCAAACAACAAATCGAATGTGAGCAGTACATGACGTCAAACTGGGTCCGTGGGGCCGGCCCGATCAGAACCACGGTGGAGATGGTTCCAAAACAAGGGCGGATCCCGGGCGGAAAAGGAAAATGTGAACACGCCGAACCCGGGTTAGAAGCAGGGTGGAGCCGGAGAGAGCCGGGGAGGGCTGGCCATTGCGAAAACGGCTTGTGTGAGAGGCAGGGGACACCCTGGACAGGTCTCCAGTCCGTCACAGGGCCACACTCAGACAAACAACCATTCACTCTCTCACTCACACCAATGTGCAATGTAGAGTTAGCACTTAGCCTAACATTCATGTTTTTGGTCTGTGGGAAGAAACCGGAGTACCTGGAGAAAACCCACGCATGCATGGACAGAACATGCAAACTCCACCCAGAAAGGCCCCTGCCGGGATTCTATTTGGCAACCTTCTTGCTGCGAGACGACAGCTTTGCCAACTGATGCACCGTGCCGCCCTGTGGCGATCATCTTAAATAGAACTAACTCTAAAAGCTTTTGTTGTAGATGAACACCCAATGATTACTTCCAGACAATTTCACAAAAATCTGTACAGTGGTTCATCTTATATTTTACTAACAGACAGACAAAGGGATACACGCAGTCTGTGGCAGGGAATACAGACCATCACAAACTACAAACCACCCCCCCAGACCTGTGACAGCTCAGCCTCTGCGCTGAATGAACTGAATGAGTTCTTTGCTCGGTTCGAGGCAAGTAACAGCACACCAGCACATAAACTCCCCCCCTCTCCTGATGGCCAGGTGCTGACGCTGTCCTCAGACAGCGTAAGGCGATCATTCATCAAGATTAACGCCCGGAAGGCCTCTGGTCCTGACAACATACCTGGTCGTGTGCTGAAGGACTGTGCAGGGGAACTCGCAGCGGTCTTCACGGACATCTTTAACATCTCACTGAGCCAGGCCATCGTCCCCACCTGTTTCAAAGCCACCACCATCATCCCTGTCCCAAAGAAGGCAACGCCCGCATGCCTCAATGACTATCGCCCAGTAGCACTCACCCCCATCCTGATGAAGTGCTTTGAACGGCTAGTCATGAAAAGCATCACATCTGTCCTCCCTGACTCCCTGGATCCCTTCCAATTTGCATACCGACCTAATCGCTCAACCGACGATGCCATCTCCTCTGCCCTTCACACAGCTCTCACACATCTGGACACGAAGGACTCCTATGTTAGAATGTTGTTCATCGACTTCAGCTCGGCATTTAACACCATCATCCCCCAACAGCTCATCCTTAAACTGGACAGTCTGGGGCTGAACACCTCAATGTGTAACTGGCTGCTAGACTTCCTGACCGGGAGACCACAGACAGTGCGGGTCGGGAGTAACACATCTAGCACCATCACATTGAACACAGGGGCCCCACAAGGATGTGTGCTGAGCCCCCTTCTATTCACCCTGCTAACACACGACTGCACACCATCGTACAGCTCCAACCACTTCATCAAGTTTGCGGACGACACAACAGTGGTGGGTCTCATCAGCAACAACGATGAGACGGACTACAGGAACGAGGTGAGCCGCCTGGCCTTGTGGTGCGGACACAACAATCTCACTCTCAACGTGGAGAAGACAAAGGAGATTGTTGTGGACTTCAGGAAGAAGGATGCCCAACATGCCCCTCTGACCATCAACAGCACCGCAGTGGAGAGAGTAGACAGCACCAAGTTCCTGGGAGTGCACGTCTCAAAGGACCTGTCCTGGAGCAGGAACACTGCAGCACTGGCAAAGAAGGCTCACCAGCGTCTCTACTTTCTCCGCAAGCTGAAAAGGGCTGGAGCTTCAACCCCCATCATGAGCACCTTCTACAGAGGTGCCATAGAAAGTGTCCTGACCAGCTGCATCACTGTGTGGTTTGGTGCATGTACTGCATCCTGCCGCAAGAGCCTCCAGCGCATTGTGAGAGCAGCTGAGAAGATCGTGGGCACCTCCTTGCCCTCACTGCAGGACTTACACAGCAAACGCCTCACTCGGAAAGCCCACTGCATGGCAGGTGATCCCACACACCCACTACACAGCTGCTTCAGACTGCTGCCATCAGGAAGGAGACTGAGGAGTCTCCAGGCTCGAACCAGCAGACTGAGAGACAGCTCTGTCCATCAGGCAGTCAGGATGCTAAACACTCTGCCTGCTCTGCCCCCCCTCCCATTTGAACTGCCTTAACTCTAAAACTTTCTCACACATTACCACACAACACAAAGATTTTAACACTGGACTCTGTGTCATCAAACGGGTTATTCACTAAACTCTCGGTCATGTGCTAATACAGTTTGCACTACTTCTCATACTTGCACTAATGTTTGTATTACATCACTGCCTATAATCATAATACTGTTTACATTCTCTGTTTACATTTATTAATACTGTTTACTTTTATTACTACTGCTTACATGTAATTACTACTGTTTACATTTTCACTACTCTAATATCTACACCACTGCTGATACATATACAGTGTGCTCTGAACGGTCTTATTTAGGGATGCCCAATGTGCCTTACTGCATATGCCACTTTTTGCCTCTATAACGACATCAACTACTACCTCATACATATACTGTGCACATTAACTCATACGCTGCTTTGCCACTTTGCAAATGTCAATACTAGAAACCTTTAGTTTATTTTAGTTATACTTTTTATACTCTTTTTTTATACTAGTATGCAAAAAACTCAGGACAGTATTATGTTCATTAAATGTTTAATGTTTTAGCTTTAGAGTTGGTGTAAATTTTATGTTCATTGAATGTTTAAAGGTGGAGTATGCAGTTTCTGTAGAACATCAGCACTTAGAAAAAATTTCAACAAGCAAAGCATTCTGATCCGTCCCCCTCAGAGCCATATATGGCACTGCCCCCTTGTGGTCTGTTAAAATTCAAATTCAAGCTCTGTTTTTATTGGCTGATTCGAATTCAAGCTCGGTTTTTATTGGCTGGTTACAAACTTTGTTTTTATTGGCTGGAAAATGGCGGGTCACTTTTTCTTTTTAGAAATGCTTATTTACCACCTGGAGAAGCAAGGGGACAATATTTTTTTTTAGTTTTTTTCAGAGATTACCTCTCTAACATCAATCTAGTGACAGAGTGAAGAAATATGTTAAAAATATATTGTTAGAAAAGTTACATATAGCAGCTTTAATGTTTTAGTTTTAGAGTTGGTGTAAATTTTCATACTCTTATACCACTATGCAAAAACTCAGGACAGTGTTAGTTTTACTATTTTATGCTTATGTCTATTATTATATGTTTCAGTGTTTCAATGTTTAGATGTTTACTGTTGCACCGAGGGACTGAGAGAAACGCAATTTCGGTCCTGTGTATGTCCTGTACAGTACATATTGCAGATCTGACAATAAAGTTGACTTTGACTTTGACTTTGACAAATGAGCAATAGCTGCAAGTGATAGAAACCAAGCTGTTCAATAACTAAAGTTATTTTACCCACTGCTGACTCTATTTGTGGTGAATATTTACGACAGGCTCTTGGAACAGAAGGTTCAGCTAACAATAAAAGTGACAGCAGGGGTGGGGTGGGGGATCCATGTAACAGAAGCATTACAAGTTCCAATTAAGTGAGGGTCTGATATCACAATATTAGATTTATCCATGTTTAAATATAAGAAATAATGTTTGGACAGTATAATGACCAGATATCGAAATTCAACTCCCATCCATCCATCCATCCATTTTCGTCCGCTTATCCGGGGTCGGGTCGCGGGGGTAGTAGCCTAAGTAGGGAGGCCCAGACTTCCCTCTCCCCAGCCACTTGGAGCAGCTCCTCTGGGGGAATCCCAAGGCGTTCCCAGGCCAGCCGAGAAACATAGTCCCTCCAGCGTGTCCTGGGTCTTCCTCTGGGTCTCCTCCCGGTGGGACATGCCCGGAACACCTCACCAGGGAGGCGTCCAGGAGGCATCCTAACCAGATGCCCGAGCCACCTCAACTGGCTCCTTTCGATGTGGAGAAGCAGCGGCTCTACTCCGAGTCCCTCCCGGATGACTGAGCTTCTCACCCTATCTCTAAGGGAGAGTCCAGACACCCTGCGGAGAAAACTCATTTCAGCCGCTTGTATCCGAGATCTCGTTCTTTCGGTCATAACCCAGAGCTCATGACCATAGATGAGGGTGGGAACGTAGATCGATCGGTAAATTGAGAGCTTTGCCTTTTGACTCAGCTCTCTCTTCACCACGACAGACCGGTACAGCGCCCGCTTCACTGCGGACGCTGCACCTATCCGCCTATCGATCTCACGCTCCAGTTTTCCCTCATTCGTGAACAAGATCCCGAGATACTTAAACTCCTCCACTTGGGGCAGGACCTCCTCCCCGACCCGGAGAGGGCATGCTACCCTTTTCCGGCTCAAGACCATGGCCTCGGATTTGGAGGAACTGATCCTCATCCCGGCTGCATCACATTCAGCTGCAAACCGCTCCAGCGAAAGCTGTAGATCACGAACTGATGAAGCCAATAGGACCACATCATCTGCAAAAAACAGAGAAGCGATTCTAAGGCCACCAAAACGGATCCTCTCAACACCTTGGCTGCGCCTAGAAATTCTGTCCATAAAAGTTATGAACAGAATCGGTGACAAAGGGCAACCTTGGCGAAATTCAACTCCCTCAACCTGTTATTTTTGATCACTTTTAGGGGGTGTCCTAATTGTATAATGGGGTGTCAGATCCTCTCTTTCCCTGTAATTTGAACCAGATGTTTACCACATATAAATACAAGGCTCTGGCTGAGATTACTTAAGTCACAGTTTAAAGGGTTACAGCAGTTTGCATGGTGGTGAAAAGGTTGCTTTTGTTTGTTCACAGGCCTTGAATCAACAAGCTGTTAAAAGTAAGAGAATGAACCCTTTTCTATTAATTTTTATTTTAGTCACAACTAGAAGTCTTGTATAAAAGGAGAATTAGATAGACTACCGGTAAATGGAACGGGGCAAGATTTGTGTGCAGAGGTGGGCAGCTGTGTTATTTCTCCAATGCAGCAGCTTAATTAGTTTATGGACTTTGTGATGATGAAGAAAAGTATTGAGCAACTTCACACAAAGTTTTCCTGCACCACAGAGCCATTAGAGAGAATAACAAAATCATCACAAACCCATCAGCTACCAGGAAAGAAGGCATGCGTGAACAAGGCTGCTGAGACAAAACAGTGCTCAACAACTTACTATGCTTTTTTCAACATGGAATCCATTGGCAAAGGCATCAGTGGCCAGTTTCCCTTTTTATAATCCCAACTCATCACCTGTTCAAAAGCAAGGCTCCCTGGAAAATGTATTTTTGTTTGTCCTGCTTGTCTTTTTATAGACGATATGCGAAGATATATACTGTCACACTGCTCCACTGTGAATTAGGTTCAGTCTCCTAATTTTAAGACCAGCATAGTAAAAATTATATATATAAAAAAAACAACTTCAGCACAATTTACTTGATGGAGTAAAATAATTATTTTATTATGCAGTCTGTTTTATTAATTCACAGAGCAGTCTCAAGGGTTTCCATAAGCAGGAGGGAACTCTGTAGCATAACCAGTAACCTTTGGCCTACATATAGGAACCAGCTGTATGTAGCTCAGTCCAAACGTAGTTCAAAACATTGATTATTCAATTTGTTTCATTTACAGAAAGTTAAACACAAGAAAACTCCACTTCAAAAGTGCAAATGAAAAATGAGAAAGAGCACAGCATTAAAGAAAACAGAAGAATACCTGAGAAAAAGTGTCCCGAGGATATTCTTTGGTTTTGTGTTATACATCCATTTCCAGTAGGCTCATCTGGTGTCCTCAGGGGAAAGTAGAAATGTAGCTCCCCCAGTCTCACGGGGACAGCTTTTATAGTCAGATCTGACCATGAGTGAGTCCATGAGTGGAAGTTTGGGGGAGCTGAGTGGTGTGACAATGAGGGAGAGACTGGAGAGCAAGTTGGGCAGGGAGGGAGAGGAGGAGGGGTTGGGACTGTCTGAATGAGACACTTGAGGCGGAGACTGTTCCATCAGACCACATGGTCCCAAGAAAAGGGAGGGGATAATTTACACATTCTGTACTGTAGTCCATTTAGGTTGCCTCCTCCTGCTTTAAACTTCCTGCTGCCCTTGGGTTAAAATGATCCATTTGGCCAAAGGGCAGCTGTAGGGTTAAATGTGCCTTCATACAATAGGTTGTCTACTATAAGGCCATAACTTTAAACTGAATGATTCGTTCTGACTTTGACTCCTTTTGATGTCACAATTTACGAAATGAGCTAGTGAATTTTACAAACTTTCTCATAATACTGTATAAAGTTTAAACTACCACTTAAAGTCCTTCTGTATTTAAAAAAATATTTTAAAATCTTTTTACATACCAATCAGATTTTTTTTTTGTCTTACAAGCCTTAGCAAAAGTTATCATACTGTACTTAGAGTCAGACTCAGAGTTTCTTTAATGTTGTTCCACCACATGTGGTACATGTGGTGGAACACAATTATGTACACCGGGTCCCAGTCACATCCAACAATAAAATGTAAAAGAAAAACAGTAATAAGATCTAAGATATGAACTAAGAAAAACATCAACTAAAAATACACTAAGCATTAATATCATAGAAAAACATTACGCCGAACAGCAGCACGAACATAAGCCTGTGTGAGCAGATGAGCATGAAAGAACACAGCAACATGAAACAGATGAGATATGTCAACATGAACAGAGCAACATGATGTGATTATTTTCAGTGATTACTCTGGTTAGATATCCATGAGTCTAACAGCTTCAGGGTAGAAGCTGTTCCTCAGTCTAGTGGTTCTACACTTAATGCGCCTCAACCTCCTTCCTGAGGGGAGCGGGGAAAAAGTGAGTGGGGTCCTTCATGATGCTGGAGGCTCTCTTCCTGCATCTAGAGGTGTAAATGTCTGTGATGGTGTGGAGGTTGATTCCAACAGACTTCTGTGCAGCCTTTACCACTCTCTGCAAAGCTTTTCTTTCAGCAGCTGTGCAGCCTCCGTGCCACACGTTGATGATGGAGCACAGGATACTGTCCACAGGGTATAGAACACCAGCTCAAAAAAGTAGGATCAGACAGACTAATTTGTTCTATTAAAATAATTAGGCATTCATTTTGTGGAAGCTCGAATCTCAGAAAAAATTATACTGTATACTGTATGTATACTGTATATATATGGAAAATCAATGGGAATGCCCCCAGGACAGTTTGCATTAACACAGAACTGTACTGGTAAACATGTTGCTACAGTGGCTGAATGTGCCCAGTGTATTTTTGTTAGTTGATGTCTTTCTTAGTTCATATCTTAGATGTCACTGCTGTTTTTATTTTACATTTATTGTTGGATGGGACCCTGTGTACATAACCAATCTCGTTTCATCACATGTACCACATGTGGTGCGAATGACAATAAAGAATCTCTGACTCTCTGACTCTGACTGAATGATTAAAACGGTGATAAATTCATTGTTATTAGCTTGTATTGCTTTTATTCTCTAGCCACTAAGCACAATCAATAGTAAATCATCCTGTTGAGTGACTTTCTTACCTTGCTGCTGCATGAAAAGATGGTGGAATATTCGTTTTTACAAATTTGACTGTAATAAGTCACAATGAGTGTGTACAGGGCAGTGGGCAGGACTCAAAGTCCATATTGCTGCACAGATGCTGGTCTCAAAAATACAACATGGCAGCTTCCATAAATCCCTTCACGCTGGCTTAAATGTCCAACATCAAGAGAAGGCGGGTACACTTTGTTTAGTATTCTTTAAATATGGATGATGGGCCAGGAAGTTTGGCATTTAATTCATGTTTTTATTCAAACTAGCCACAGCATTTTAAATATTGCTAATGTTTTGAATGTGAGATAAAATGAATTAATAGTTTGTATGCAGTTATAGTTAATCTAGCTTCCATTTTTTTATTATAACTGTAATGGACCACCCTGGTCTCTGAAACTGTCCCAGTGATACACCTTGTCACTGAATATCTCAGTGAAACACCTTTTCTCTGAAAACCTGCAGTGAAGGACATGAACACTGTTTTATTCCATTAATTTGAATCAAATACAAATTAAATCACCAAGAGACTTTTAAAATTTGTTCTAATTCAAATATATCAACAGAATAACCTTCTGTCGTTTTATAATCAAAGTATAACCTTGTGTTATTTGCATGAGCAGTGTTATTTCACCTGCTTCAAATGTCATCAGCCATTAAGTGACCCTTATCATTTATTATCATCCCCATTCGTAGCGGTCAGATTGCCCCTCCTGTACCTCCTAGGAGGTTTAAAGGTACGTTGTCACCGTTACAACCCATGACAGCAGCCTCCGTTTTTAGCTACGTGGTTAGGTTTAGAGTAAAGGGTCTTGGGTTAGGTTTAGGTTTAGGGTCTTGGTTAGGTTTAGGCACAAGGGTAAGGGGGTTAGGTTTAGGGTTGGTCCTCTGGGTCAGGTTTAAGGTTACGTTTAGGAAAATGGTTACATAAGCTGAAAAAAACCAAAAACACAACACTTCTGGGTTCACGGAAACACGTTGCCTACTCACAGCAATAATAACGCAGATAACATTTTTCAAACATGCTAGGAGGTGGATTGGACAGTTTTGCCGATACATATGGGGATGATAACAGTTGATAACGCCCATTGTATGGACTGACAACATCCGAACCCGTTGGTTATTCTTCAATATATTTTATGGTCATTGCTATTATGCTGGTGTATTCTTTAATATGAGGACATATTAATCAAAACTAGGTCTAAAGTCAAAGGATATGTCAAATTGAACTTTTAGTATTTGTTTAGAAAGTGTGAGACAGTTTAATCAGTTTAAATCAGAAACTGGCATCTGTTTCTGCTCTTCTCTTAAAACAATTTGTTCTCCCTCGTATAAACAATTCCTTCCTGACTTTCACTTGATGTCAACTAATCTCCTCCTATTCCCGGATTGAACCAACCAACTGGGAAGGACCGAGTACTCTGACGTTAAGCTCTATGTAAAAGTTCTGAAGTTCCTGGAATGCCAGTTGCTGCGAGGAAGTTTAAGAAGTAATGACTTTCTCTTTAGCTGTTGAACATCGGTCAAATGCAAAAGACCCCGTTCTTCAGCCAGGGACTTATGACATACCGTTGTAAGCCCGACTCGAGCGTTGAGCTCCAAGCTTTGAATGAATTCCCCTCAAGGAATATTTTATCTTGAAAACCAACCGGAACCAGTGCCGCTACCTCGGACCGGTTGACGCGGACCTCAGTGAGACTCTGAAAAGTGAACCGTTGGAAGCCTGCTAAACGTTAGCTGGATGGACGATCCGTGCCTGTTTAAGGCTGGCCCACTTTACCGTAGCTGGGACTGATGATCTTCGCAAAGGTAAAAAGTCGATGTTCATTAGCGGACCTGAAGTCCAGCGGACGCCAGCCGAAGAGTTTGCCGTATCTGGTTGAAAACTCACTTCAAGATAACTACCCCTCTCTTACTTCCTTTTTCCTCCTTCTCACTCTAAACTTATCTTTGCCAGTAACAACCAAGCTAAAGAACCTTCAGATATAAGTAATATGTCATCTTATTTTCTTGTTTCTGTTGTCCAAAATTTAAAACTGCTGACGTTTTAAATTATAGGAATCTGATCAATCAATCAATGTACATGTTATGATGTAATTTATGATTCTGTTAATTAAATGATTCCATCTCTGGTGGGTCAAATATAATTACATCTCATTGTTCCTCATATCCATTCATTTGATCCCACAATTTATGGTTTAGTCCTGAAAAAGAGAGAACCCATGAATAATTGGTGATAATTTGTGTCAGGATAAACCTGCTCATTTTTACATCTGGTATACTGGACAGATCAGTAAATCTGACCGTTCCTGTACTATTACATATTGGTGGCTTTGTACGTGTCTCTAAAAAGGATTTTATATTAATATTTGTGTGATCATGAAAGAACTTGTTGGCATAGTAAAATATTATCCAATTTTTGACTCTTAGAAGATAGTTTTTGGCTGGAAAAATGTTCAGAACGATGCAGAATTGCTTGTGATGTCATTTGAGGCTGATAATTTGTCATTGATCAACTCTTAATACGCTAGTTGAAGCTTTGGTGAAGATTTGTCACTCTTCGTGGTTCTGTTGAGAGCCCGGTTCTGATGACGTAGTCGCAGATAAAGTGCAATTCATCGTTAATGACCGCCGTGTCATTTTCTAAAGCTGATTACATCTGCAAGAAGCTGTGGTGTTGGTATTTTACATTATAAGCAGGCCAAAGAAGTATATTTCTGTTTGAAACGTTTCTCAGTTGTGGTTTCCTGACATTTGGACCGGACCCAGCTTAGAATCGGTTCCGAGAGAAGTCCATTGTTTTCAACAGTTAAACTGCTGTGTTACTGAGAGAGAGCTCAATGGACCTGTGTAAATGTTGTCGCCATATTTCAGAATTTTTTGCAATGTTTTCGGAGCGTTTGAGTTGAAGAAGAGTCTAACGTTGTGATAAGCTAAGCTTGAGCTAACGCTAACATCCCATCTAAAGCTACTTTCATAATTTCCTGTTTACATGATTGGTCGATTATTGTCACATATCTGTGTTGCGAGCTCTGACTTGCTGAAAGCTGCTGACGCACGCCGTTGCGTCAATCACTTTGTCGTCAGACAACGTGATACGCTGTGATTGGTCAATTAACATCACTTTTTTCACACTATTCTGAAAAATTATCGGACTTGTTCATCTCTATGCATGAAACTATCTTTGAAACCTGTTTAATCGCTGTGTTTTGTGATATTTAAAGGTGCTTTTAGAGCAGTTAAAAAGTCTGGGTGATCGTCAGAGTACTCAGTCCTTCCCGATTGGTTGGTTCAATCCGGGAATGGGAGGAGATTAGTTGACTTCAAGGGAAAGTAAGGAAGGAATTGTTTATACGAGGGGGAACAAATTGTTTTAAGAGAAGAGCAGAAACAGATGCAAGTTTCTGATTTAAACTGATTAAACTGTCTCACACTTTCTAAACAAATACTAAAAGTTCAATTTGACATATCCTTCGACTTTAGACAGAGTTTTGATTAATATGTCCACATATTAAAGAATACACCAGCATAATAGCAATGACCATAAAATATATTGAAGAATAACACTGCTCATGCAAATAACACAAGGTTATACTTTGATTATAAAATGACAGAAGGTTATTCTGATGATATATTTGAATTAGAACAAATTTAAAATGTCTCCTGGTGATTTAATTAGTCTTTGATTCAAATTAATGGAATAAAACAGTGTTCATGTCCTTCATTGCAGGTTTTCAGAGAAAAGGTGTTTCACTGAGATATTCAGTGACAAGGTGTATCACTGGGACAGTTTAAGAGACCAGGGTGGCCCATTACATAACACACTGGAGCAAATGTATGGATCTGAATAATCCCATAGTAACTTTTTAAATTACTTTATTTTTCTTTTTGAAGAATATCAATGTAAACTTAATTGTTGTTGGATTTTTAAGTGAAAAATGTCTATCACTGCCTGACCTAAAAAAGTATTTTTTCTTGCATTTCAACTTTCACATAGTATTGTGGCGGACCACTAGGGGACGTTACTCACACCCAGAGGACAGAATGTTGTATACCGAGGACAGGAAGTCTTATTGTGAAAAGGTTTTATGTGTAAGGCGCGGTTTTGGCGCTTACCGAGTTAGTTGGTGTTGGAGTTGAATAAAGTGAAGTCCTACGTACAGATCCGGTGTCGTCTTTTCCACTCCACCACACTGGTGACCCCGCGAACCGAACATGTCGAGTTCTGAAGATGGAGCCAGCTCTTCTCTGAGGTCTGCTGCTGTGGAACCTCCACCGGCCGCCCCGCTTGCCTTTTCGGTGGCCGTTAAAATCCCGGACTTCTGGCTGCATGATCCTCCTTCATGGTTCGTCCACATTGAAGCACAATTTGCTCTGCGTGGGATTTCATCTGACGACACAAAATACCACTATGTGGTCGCCTCGCTGGATCCGCTGTCCACCCGGCGAGCAATGAGCCTGCTCCGAGACCCTCCGGTACACGGAAAGTACACCGCTCTCAAGTAGCTCCTCCTGTGGCGCTACTCACTCTCAGACGCAGAGCGCGCTGAGAAACTTTTTTCCCTCTCCAGCTTGGGCGATGGCACGGCTCTCGAGCTTATGGAGAGCATGTTGTCCTTGCTGGGATCAGACGACGGTGGGTTCCTCTTCATCCACCTTTTCCTCCGCCAGCTCCCGGCTCCGGTGTGCGCTGTCCTGGCCAACTCTTCGCTTCTGCAGCAGAAAGACTACCGCTCGCTCGCGGAGGAAGCCGACCGCATCCTCCTGGCCACGAGGACCTTCGCAGTCCAGGCGGCGGTTCCTGGATCTCCGGCAGCACATTCCGAGCTTCAGCCAACGCCTTCAGAGCCGGACGAGCCGTCTGTGGTGGCAAGGATCTCTTTCCGCGGGCGTAAAGGAGCCGCCGCCCTTTGTTTCTATCACCACCGTTTTGGCGCCAAAGCACGACGGTGCATCCCGCCGTGCAGCTTCAAGCCGCAGGGAAACGACAACGCCAGCGCCCGCTAGCAGCCGCGGCCGTTGGCGACAAGGAAAGGCTGCTTTTCATCGAAGACTCGAGGTCGGGGAGGCGGTTCCTGGTGGACTCTGGTTCGCAGAAGAGCCTCGTTCCCCCGACCGGCTCCGACAGGTTAGCAGAAGGCTGCGGCCCACTGCTAACCGCAGCTAATGGCTCTCCCATCAAGACATTTGGTGAAAGGTTGGGGACTGTTTGTTTCCATGACCGGGACTTCCAATGGAACTTTGTTGTCGCTGCGAGCTCAGTTCCTATTTTAGGGGCTGATTTTCTTTGTGCTCATGGGCTCCTTATAGACGTTGCTAACAGACGTTTGATTGACGCTGTGTCTTTTTCATCACTGCCTTGTGCGACGCGAGGGGCCGGGCCTTTAATGCATGCTAACTTTTTAGCTTCGGGTAATGTGTTTCAGCGTTTGTTGTCAGAGTTCCCCTCACTGACTGTCCCTAATTTTTCAAACACAGACACAAAACACAGGATCGAACTTTATATCCCCACAACGAGCCCTCCCGTTTTCGCACGTGCGCGCCGCCTCGATGCTACTAAGCTAGCAATAGCGCGGCAGAGTTTGCTAGCATGGAGCGTCTAGGCATCGTGCAACGTTCAAACAGTCCGTGGGCCTCCCCCTTGCACATGGTGCCCAAGGCAGACGGCAAATGGCAACCGTGCGGGGATTTCCGCCGCCTTAACAACATCACGGAAAATGACCGTTACCCCATTCCCCACATCCAGGATTTTTCTGTGCACCTGGCTAGGACCTCCATTTTTTCTAAAGTAGATTTAGTATGGGGATACCACCAGGTTCCCGTGCATGTGGAGGATGTCCCTAAGACCGCTGTGATCACTCCTTTCGGCCTGTTTGAGTCTTTGCGCATGCCTTTTGGTCTTAAAGGTGCAACCCAAACGTTCCAGCGGTTGATGGATTCGGTCCTAAGGGGATTGTCCTTCGTATTTGTGTACTTAGACGACATCCTCGTAGCTAGCAGCTCAGCTGAACAGCACATGTCCCACCTCCGTGAGGTTTTTCAGCGCCTAGCAGCACATGGCCTGATTGTAAACACAGCAAAATGCCAGTTTGGGTTGCCAGTTATTGATTTTTTGGGCCACCATTTTTTTGCGCATTTCTGCCATTGGTGCTGTCCCGTTACCAAACAAAGTGCAAGCGGTGTCCAATTTTCCTCAGCCCCAGTCTGTGAAAGCTCTGCAGGAGTTTTTGGGGATGGTTAACTTCTATAACCATTTCCTCCCCAGAGCAACTCAACTGCTACAACCGCTTTATGGAACGCTAAAAAAGAAAAAACCCAACGACAGTGTTGACTGGACACCAGGCATTTGGTGATGCAAAAACTGCATTGGCCACTACTGCCCTTTTGGCCCATCCAGCTCCAGCGGCACAAATAGCTTTAACAACCGACGCATCTGATGTTACGGTGGGAGCTGTGTTAGAACAGCAGGTTTCTGGAGTTTGGCAACCACTCGCATTTTTCAGCCGTACGCTATGGGACAATGAGCTTAAATACAGCGTTTTTGACAGGGAGTTGCTGGCACTTTACCTGGCTACACGCCATTTCAGATTTTTCCTGGAGGGCCGCCAGTTCACTGCATACGTTGACCACAAACCCTTGGTGTTTGCCATGTCAAAAATTTCTGACCCCTGGTCTGCTCGCCAGCAGCGCCACCTCGCGGCGGTTTCGGAATTTACAACAGACATTCAGCATGTGGCTGGCAAATCCAATGTGGTAGCCGACTGTCTCTCCCGAGTGCTTATCTCTCCCGTGTACGTTGGCATCGATTTTTCTGCTATGGCTGCGGACCAACGTACCGATGCAGAAATACTCGAGCTCCAGTCTGGGCCCACGGGCCTCGAGTTGGAAGAACGGCAGGTGAATGACGGAGGTCCTCTCCTGCTCTGTGACGTTTCTACTGGCAGGCCCCGCCCTCTGGTTCCAGTTTCATGGCGCCGCCGCGTGTTCGACTCTTTACATTCCCTTTCTCATCCAGGTGTTAGAGCCTCTGTGAAGCTGGTAAGTTCAAAGTTTGTTTGGCCCGGTTTGTGTAAAACAGTTAAGGAGTGGGCAGCAGCGTGTGTCCCATGTCAGCGTGCTAAGGTCAACAGGCGCACCAAAGCACCTTTGGAACCCTTCTCCATCCCTGGTCGGCGGTTTGATCATGTGCATGTAGACCTGGTGGGCCCTCTGCCTTCATCACAGGGTTTTACTCATCTGCTGACCATGATCGACCGGACCACGAGGTGGCCTGAGGTGGTACCTCTGGTTTCCACAACTTCTGCAGTTGTGGCCCGGGCATTTATGTCTACCTGGGTTGCGCGTTTTGACCCCCCTTCAGACATTACATCGGACAGAGGCCCTCAGTTTGTTTCTGAGCTTTGGTCTACCATGGCCAAGGGTCTGGGGACTAACATCCACAGAACCACCGCTTACAACCCCCAAGCTAATGGGTTATGTGAACGGTTTCACAGGTCATTGAAGGCTGCACTGCGTGCTACTTTGACTGGTGACAACTGGATGGACCGTCTTCCGTGGGTTTTGCTGGGTTTACGTACAGCAACCAAAGAGGACCTTGGCACTTCTCCAGTGGAGCTGGTTTTCGGCCAGCCTGTGCGCGTCCCCTGTGAGTTTTTACCTGAGGTAACCTCACCACAGTCCGTTCCACCGTTGCAACATTTTTCACCTCAGGGGGACTCTTTTCGTGTCCCTAGCCCGGTACACCATTGTCTACCGCAGTCGTTTGTCCCTAAGAGCCTAGAGTCCTCTAAATTTGTTTTTGTCAAACACAATGCCCACAGGACACCACTACAGCCCTTGTATGATGGCCCATTTAGAGTTCTCCAACCAGGTCCGAAACACTTCATTTTAGATCTAGGGGGTCGTACGGAGACTGTCTGTATTGATAGGCTGAAACCCGCTCATGTCCTGTCAGATGACCAGGTTGTTACGGCCCAGGCCCCTCGCAGGGGCAGACCTCCATCCACGTCGCTAACGGACTGCTGTCCTCCTTCCAGAGACTCTCAACGACCAACGGAACATGACTCTTCGGCAGGCCCTCCTCGTCGCCCTCCGCTTCATCAGGCTGGTTCTACAGGGTCCAAGTTCAGCCGTTCTGGTCGTTTGCTCAAGCCTAAGGTTCTGGACTAGTAAGGGACCTCACTGGGTGTTCAGGGGGGGCGTGTGTGGCGGACCACTAGGGGACGTTACTCACACCCAGAGGACAGGATGTTGTATACCGAGGACAGGAAGTCTTATTGTGAAATGGTTTTATGTGTAAAGCGCGGTTTTGGCGCTTACCGAGTTAGTTGATGTTGGAGTTGAATAAAGTGAAGTCCTACGTACAGATCCGGTGTCGTCTTTTCCACTCCACCACAAAATACTTTTTTAAATCCAACAGATTTGACCATTTGAACCGGTTAAGCTCAGAAAAACCTTGTGCTATAAAGTCAGCTAAGAAATATATTTTTCTTAGCAAAGAAATAATTGTTTTTACCGTGTTTTCATGGAAAGTCCTTATCTTCTGTGGCCGTCGTGGCCGCCATTTTGAAGAGGGCAAATGGCGAAATACTTTTTAAAATCCAGACGCGTCGCGTAGGCCGCTGAGAAACATCCATAAGTTCACCCTCCATGTTAAAAACTCTTCGTCTGACTCTTTGAAAACAAGCAATAAGGCTGCAGAGTAACACACTGGCTGCTAACTGAGAGCGCTCGCTCTAGCAAAGAGACTGAGGGGACGCTTTTTTGTCACGGACCACATCCGGCGCTGACAGGATATGGTCTGTTAGCAGTCGTCCGGGCCCGTAAATAAGTTTTTTTCGTTTTTACTGATAGATAATTAGTTATTAACGGTACTGCATTTTAAATAAAAATAGCGCAAATCCGCTTATGAATTATAAAAGTTAGTCAAACTGCTGTAATGCTGATAAATTGTTTAGGTACGCTATAAGCGGATTAGCGCATTAGCGCTCCCTAGCAGTCTGGCGCCCACCTTTGGGAACAGTGATATTATTTTTGTCATCGAGTTCTGATGTGTCTCAACACTAACTGACATTTTGTTACTGCAGAAATCCAGTGAAGTCAGTTTTGTTTAAAGAAAAACTAAGACCGTTCTAAATGAGAAGTTATTCGTAAAAAAAAGGAGTGATGTAATGTATACAGCGGTGCTGATGCATTTATTTTACAGACTGTCAGTGAACGCACCGCGAGAGAAGGTGACACAAGCGCGCAGATACGGGACAGAGTGCAGAAAGTGCAGATAACGGAGTAGTTAAGGACTGTGCTGTACTGTATAAGAAAGTGTCTCGTGTGATTTGAGCAATAAAGCGACGTCAGCTCCAAACCAGTACTGTATGCTTATTGAGCGTGCAGAGAAACATCACAGGAACATGCGTACATACTGCACCATATAAGTACAGTACTGTATTACCAAGCACTTAGCCTATCCTAAAACAGTACCTTACATCAAAAAACACATACGTTTGGGAGCCATAATGAAGGGAAAAAAATACATGTAGTTAATGGCCTACTGGGATGCTGGTGACGCCGTCCTCCTCGGTCCATCTGCTGTTTTCCGTATTCCATTTACGACGTAAAACCACATTCACAGTACAGTACAGTATTCCTCTGCAGCTGCACCGCGTACAGTACAATATTTGGCAGGGCTTTTGACTTGGGACCCGAAGGACGCGGGTTCGCGTCCCGGCCACTACCCACCTTGGGGTGTCTATGAGTGCACACCTATTTCTCCAGCTCCCCGGGCGCTTTCGGGCTGCTCACTGCACCACCTGGTAGGTGGTTGGGTTAAATGCAGAGACGAATTTCGTCTGTGTATGGGAAACCTACGCAGATGACAGGAAAAGACATTATTATTATTATTATTTTCGCCGCTGCTTTACGACCTAAAACCGTGTTCACAGTACAGTGCAGTATTCCTCCGCCGCTGCACTGCGTACAGTACAATACTGTATTCTTCCGCTGCTGCGCCGCTGCGTCACAACTTTTATGACGTAAAACTGCGTAACTCAAAACAAGGCTTTTCATAGTAAATGGGAGATGCGCTGTAACCACGAAACGTCGTAACTCAAGACCGTCGTAACCCAAGGACTACCTGTTTTTATCTAAGGAGCTAACAGATTGCTTTGAGTTTTCACTTCATCACAGTCTACCATCCTAAGCAAGCACAGAGGCAAGTGTGGAAAGGAAAAACTCCCTCATGAGGAAGAAACCTTTAGCAGAACCAGACTCAGGACAAGAGGCCATCTGCGTCAACCGGCTGGGTTTGGGAGGACAGGAAGGAGGAACAGAAACACAATGGCAGGTCCAAGATGGAGGCCATCGGTTTTCCTCTGAAAGGAAAAAAGACAGAAGTCCCATGTTTAGAAATAATAATTACCGGTAATAATAATTAACAATCATAACTTTCTGAAGTTTTCATTCAAATCTATCCAGTGGCTTATGATATATTTTGCTAACAGACAGTTAGAGTTGACTACAATAGATAAAGGCAAAGTTTTTAACGAAAACATCTCTCATGATAAGTTAGTACTTGGATTTTGTGTTGTGGATGATTCCCAGCTATGACCACACCAGATTTTAGCTTAATATTTGTAAAACTGACAGAGTTACAGCCATTTTTCTGTTTGTGATGTTGATAAGCCGTAGCATCCATCTTGGATCAGGTTTACTCTGAAGGTTAATCGGTTATAGATGCACACCAAATAATCACTTTGTGAAAGTTTTATTAGAATTTGTTGAGTAGTTCAAGAGATATTTTGCTAACAGACAGACAAGCACACAGCAAGTTCAAACTGCAGAGCAATCGTGAAGAGATTCCAGCAAAATTAAATCTCACTAAAATCCTAAAAACCGAAAGCTGTTCCCAAATGCCCCTGCAGCAGATCTGATGTTGCTTTT